>PVIU01002376.1:84099-174909 GCA_004026605.1 Ondatra zibethicus | reverse complement strand
GACAGTGTGCCTGAACTAATGGGAGCACACCAATCCACCTGGCCTGGGACTGAATGAGCATATGATCAAACCAGACTCTCTGAATGTGGCGGCGAAAGTTGGCAGATGGAGAACCCACAAACAATGACACCAGGACCTATCTCTTCTGCATGTATTAACTTTTTGAGAACCGAGTCTTTTTGAATATGAACACATTCTTTCATTCACAATGTGAGGGACAGCCACAGCCCACATAGGCACCGGTGTGCTGGCATCGGCTGCCTGGTCTACACGGGCATGCCTACAAGGTTCCCATGAGGAAGAATTTATTTCCAGAACTAAGTAGAGATGCTGGTTCTGCCCATTTGGAATATGCAAGCGCTGTGTCTCTGGACTGGGACCACCACGTGTCAATGCCTCTCTGTGACACCTTCAGCATGCTGACCCACCTCTCCACAGTATTTAAGGCTGGCTATCAGCATATAGGATCATCTGGGGTAGACTTGAAGGCCCTCCTTACAGAGACCTCTCTGAAGGAACATTGCGGCTTGTGGACTTGCCTCGGTCAAGTTCTACCTCACGTGACAATCTGTCACTGGTTCCTGGGACCACTACACATAACTCTGAGACTTTCAAGCCTGGTCAGCAGGCTTCATTCATGTTGAAAATACTATCAAATGTCTTAATAACACAATTCAGTCCTGAGGAATGTCAAATAACACATGGGCCATTCAGAGAGAGTCACTCAGCCCAGGGTCAGCAAAGGTCTACAGCAGCAGATGAATTCAGACCTTCCAACTGCTTTGTGATACTCTTTTCCAATGCTATAGGCGCACAAGCCTTGAGGGTGTGATTCGACAACCAAAGAGGCCCAGAACATTAGGAGAGTCCTGACTCTGCCAATCTCAGCTGTAGCCACGTGAAACTCACATGCTCTGATGAAGGGAAGGAAGGGCCCTTGCTGTCTTCTGACATCTATAGTGAAGACACAATCCAATACAGCATGCATCTCACGGGGCTCCCTGAGGGGACTGAGTGAGATAAGGGCTCAGAAGGGCAGGCAGAGGGCCTGGCACCACAGAATCTGTCAGTGAACAGACGAGTGATCCGCTATTCTATCAACCCATCCACTTACCTACAGAGCACCTGCCGCCTGCTCCGTGATTCCTCTCAGCTGAGGACAGGAAGGAAGGAGGACTGGGTCTGCGGACTGATGAAGAAACAAGGGAGCCAGTGAGTTCTGGGAGTAGCCTGGGTCTGGCTGTATGAGAACTCTCCAGTGAAGTAGTAAGATATAAACCGGAAGGCGCATTTCCCACTGCAAACTCAATTGAGTCTTTCTTCTTAACCCTGCCAATGATTATAAATCTATCCCAGGTCTCTTGCTGCACTGGTGCGAACGGGAGTCCAGGTAGAGAAAATACCAGACATGCCAGAATATTGAGGAATCTATCATCTCTGCTAACACCAAAGTAAAGAAAATGGAGATCCGGGAGACTATCCTGCTAGCAAAGATGCCACCAAACAGGAAAAGCAGAGTGAAATTTCCCCAAAGCCTAGACTAGAGGATATCCCATACCCCACAGCTCCACGCGATACACCTGTAGGGACGACCCTAGACACAAGCTAAGCTGGGGACCTGGCCGCTCCATGCTGATGTCATTGGTTTCAATCAGACTGCCAAATTTGTTTGGTCTGCCCTGGGATGCTAGGAAATTATTTATATGACTGATGAAAACAAAATGTACCTCACAGCAATATAAAGAAATAAATGAGTAAATAAATAAAAAGGTTCCAGAGATGTATATTTTTAAATCTAAGTGCTTGAAGGCATCATAGAGGCTAATAACATAGAACGCTGTGTACTTCCAATTTTGTTCACAGGGCTGATCTCATATTAAGTGTTTCTGTCAGAATATGGAACATACAGAAAAGTCTGCATTGGCAAAGACACTGAAGTGTTTGAATATGTCCAGAGCCATTCAGTATGAGCCATTGTATCTAGTTATATCTCAATAGAGCTGTTTAAGGAAAACCAATTAATCAACCAGTCTCCATCTTAAAGTGGTTTATTATGTTACTGGACAGATCCACCCACCATCTTCTTACAACTAGATGTGTTTGTAGGTGTCTGCCAGCATGTGCATGCAAGTGTGTATATGTGTGAACACACATGTAACAAGTCCTTTTCTGTCCAGCCAGCCAGCTTCCAAATAATGACACAGAGACTTCTTATTAATTATGAAAGCTTGGCCTTTGGCTTGTTCATAACTAGCTCTTATAACTGAAATTAGCCTATTTATATTAATCTATGTTCTATCATGTGGCGCTACCTCTTTTCTATCTTGTACCTACTGTTTCCTTTCCATGTCTTCTGGCTTTTCTTGAATGCTTAGATTCCTCCTCCCCTTCCTTTCTCTTCCTGGGAAATCCTGTCTATACTTCCTGCCTAGCTATTGGCTGTTGAGCTTTTTATAACACCAACCACAGCAATATATCTTTACACAGTGTAGCAATATCCAACATTTCCCCTTTTTGGTCTAAATAAAAGGGAAATAAAAGGGAAAGGTTTTTATTCTAACATAGCAAAACCACATATAATAAGAAGAATTATCAGGTAAGACATTTGCAATGTCCAGCTCATTTATATTTGGCAAATTCAGAGAAAATACTGTATTTTGGACTCAGTGAGTCCAACATTTTGTACCAAAACCATTTTCTAGCATAACTTGCATGCATTCTTTTAGATAAACAATCTAAGTTTTTATGTTTCTCTTATATTTTTGGTTGTGAGCCTAGCCTTTTTTAAATGGCTGAGTGATCCCTCTAGCCTGCTTTAATGTTTCTCAAGATTATAAATTTACATCTTATGTAAGTTTCTTTTCTGAATTTGGTAACAAGAAAACATGTAAAACTGTAACTATTTTGTCTTCAACCCCACCAGAGACAAGAGAAAGATGTAATATAATTTGAGTAAACAGGAAGTGTGGAGTAAACAACTTCTAAAACTATGGAAACAACACAGCTACCGGGCTGCCTGGACAGCCACTCAAGGTTCCTCTGCAACATTGGAGCACTCATCTTCAGCCTACGGCCTAGAATATCTGACAAACTTTTCTGTGAAGCAGGAATTTAGAAGGACTGTACTACCTTGCCTTGGCGAACTTCATCAGTTGCCTTGTTTGTTTCTTGCTTGCCCAGTTTGGACAGCATATTGTCAGCAGTCAAGGCATGGGAAGTTTCTTACCCAAATGGCTAGCTTTGTCACATTGAAAGCAAACTCCATATGGAGGTTCTTCAATGTCCATATTCCTTTTCGCAAGTAAATTGGTGCTTTCAGGAACAGACATGTCTTGTTGTCATGAAAAGCCTTAGGTTATTGAAACATCTTAAATGCCATATTCTGTAGGTCTCTGAAGTGTTTGAAGATCATCTGCCTATCTAAAATATATCTCTCTTTGACCTTAATAACATGCATAACAAGACTACACATTTGATTGTTAGATGACTAATTACTAACCTATATTTCTTAATTATACTAAATTTTAATAATAACTTTCAAGGGCTAGAAATTTACATTACATTGTTAAATGAACTGCATGGGTACAATACCTTAAACAAGAATAGAAGCATATATACAATACGATAAAATAACCTTAAATTTGTATCAATATATAAAAATCCATGCCAATTTTGAGACTAGTGGTTGCTCAAAATTAGACTCAACAATCTACCCTTTTATCCTATCATTTTTATATTATATTCTCCACTTTTTCCTTTCAGAAAGAGATCCCTGAATCTTATCTCATTTTTTCTTTCTATTATCAATAACAACTTGTAACATCCATAACCAACCAAATGACCAAAACCCACCCATCCACCTCTTGGGAAAGTGGGCATTATGTTCTCTAGACTGCTTCCTGTTGTCTTGGAGCAATGGCATTTTTAGGGGACCTGAGAAAACTGGGATAATGGTAAAGTCATGGAAGAGTTAACTGTATTATTTTTTGTTTAGTCTCCGTGTGATGGGAAAATATAGAGCTTGTCTGAAGTCTTGGATAGCTATTTTTTGAGACTAGACCATCTCAGTTAGCAGCTTTGAAGCTGTTCTGGATGTAGACATTTGAGGAAACTGCAATGGAGGCATTCTGAGAGGCTGGATCACCTGGGCTACTTCTCTTTATTGTTATCTGGCCTTTTTCTCTGAAAATATATAAACTTAAAGATAACAGGTATATCTGCATTAACAAAAGTATGGAATGTTCAGTGTGCACAAGTCCATATGAAAGGATGGCATGTAATAATGAGTCTTGTTGGCTAGAGATTCCTCATGACTTATTATTACATGCCATCATTTCACATGGATGGATAAAGATTTATATTACAGCTTGGTTATACAGTCCAAACAGACTTATAAAGTTAACAGATGCATCTTTTCTGCTCAAACATAGAACAAAAAATCATATAAATAATATAAGCACATTTTTTTAAACATTCTAGATCTGTTTAGAGATTTTCTTGGTCTAGACCTGACTCTTTGTGTGTCTGCAGCATTCTCTGACTATGTGACCCAAACCTTAAACTGCTAAGCAGTAGCTAGGCCCTCTACCATGTGGCTCCACTTAGCACATGGCCTGACAGCTGGCTTTGCCCTCTGGGTAGGTGAGAGCAGAGAGACTCATGCCTGTGGACCTGGCCTGGAGCTGGTCCATCTGCCCCAGCTCCAGTCAGTGCTTCTTCCTTGTCTCCTGCCACTGAGTAACATACTGTTTGCTGCTTATAAACCCCATTTAAGTGCTTAGTAGTAGGTCCACTTAAAAGAGCCACAAGCACTGAGCCTACCTAGAACTGTTTTTCAGCTTTTTGAGGCCCTTTGTGGATTTACATGCCACATGTTCGACGCCAAATGTAACAAGTCCTTTTCTGTCCCACCAGCCAGCTCCCAAATAATGACACAGAGACTTCTTATTAATTATGAAAGCTTGGCCTTTAGCTTAGGCTTGTCCCTAACTAACTCTTATAACTTAAATCAACCCATTTATTTTAATCTACATATCATGTGGCATTATCTTCCTCCCATCTTATGCTTCCTGTTTCTTCTCAGCGTCTCCTGGATTCTCCTGAATGCTTCGATCCCTCCTCCTGCTCTTTTCTCTCCCTGGAAATCCTGCCTATACCTCCTGCTAAACTATTGGCTGCTCAGCTTTTTACCACACCAATCATACCAATACCTCTTCACACAGTACACACATACCCTGCAACACGCGAGTGCATGTATTGAGTTGAGTATAGATAAAAATCTCTATTTATTTGTTTCAAGAATTCTCATTTTCACTTGCTATTCTACAAATAGTACACAGGTTACAGAAATAGAGACTAGAATTACCTCTATTGGTCAGCTTGAGAATTGCTAATCAAAGCATTTCAACGGAGGATTTTCAGTATCACCATCTGGTTTTATAGTAAAAGCTCTGGGGATAGAGAGCTGTGGAGATCACTGCTCTTTTGTACACTGTATTTGGACTCCAGGATGGAAATATAAAGAATTATGCAGACAGATCCCAGTGGGTGGCCAGATTTCGAAAACATGTTGCTGTTTCCCTCTGCCCTTATTACCTTTAAAGGAACATTTCAAATGGTCAGCAGCTCAAATTTATGTGGACCCTAAGGCGTAAACTTCCAGAGCTGAAAACAGAGATGCTCTCACAGTTCTCATTATCGCTAATAGAAATTGTGTGTTCCCCTTTCACTGGGAGCCCCTTGTTGAGAATATATTATATGTGAGCATGCCTATGTCCGTGTGTGTGTGTGTGTGTGTGTGTGTGTGTGCTCACACATGCATGCATACACATAGGTACTCTCATACCCTAAATATGTCTAACCACCTATACTCAGCAATGCCCCCATACAGAAACAAAACATTGAATACAAACACATGTCTATTTCTCAAACACTCTTTCTATACCTTTTTCCTTGATGATTTAGTTTAAATCAATTCCATTAAAGCTGGAAAATTCTTAATCCCAAGGCCAGGCTAAGGCCCTAGGGATACATTATAATTAATATGTAACACCTGATGTGTGGAGGGGAGCATGCTATGATCACTCTTGCCATGTGAGGGTCAACTTCTTGCCACCATACACATGTACATATATGTACATACAAACCTATATATGCACATGCCAACAGGAACATATATGTTACATACATAATAAATAATAAACCCTGTGGATTTATGTACTTTGAAAATTGTGGATAAGACATCTAGCTCCTTCCACCTGTGGACTTCAAGGAGCCAGGTTCCTGACTACACACCCACTATTCTGAGAACTGCTATCCTCAACCTTGAGTTAATGAGAGCTTACTTGAGGTACAGCAAATTGACTTGGAGCACCACGCCAGAAGGCTACAGACAAGAGGACCAGCAAGAGGTGCACTGACCCTTGGATAGTTTCTGTTCAGGCACACCGTATGGACTGTCAAAAGATTAGGGATAGAACCTGTAGCCGTCAACACAATTCCAGAAAATAAAACAAGGCCTCGCTCAACCCTCTCACAACTTAGCCATCTCTTGAACACCATGCATGCCTGCACTGACCATGCATGCCTACACTGACCATGCAGGCCTACATGACCATGCATGCCTACACTGACATTGTACTGACCATGCATGCCTGCACTGACCATGCATGCCTGCACTGACCATGCATGCCTTCACTTACCATGCATACCTGCATTAACCATGCATGCCTACACTGACCATGCAGGCCTGCACTGACCATGCATGCCTTCACTGACCATGCTGGCCTACACTGACCATGCATGCCTGCACTGACCATGCAGGCCTACATGACCATGCATGCCTGCACTGACCATGCATGCCTGCACTGACCATGCATGCCTTCACTTACCATGCATGCCTGCACTGACCATGCATGCCTGCACTGACCATGCTGGCCTACACTGACCATGCATGCCTGCACTGACCATGCAGGCCTACATGACCATGCATGCCTGCACTGACCATGCATGCCTGCACTGACCATGCATGCCTTCACTTACCATGCATGCCTGCACTGACCATGCATGCCTGCACTGACCATGCAGGCCTGCACTGACCATGCATGCCTTCACTGACCATGCATGCCTTCACTGACCATGCATGCCTGCACTGACCATGCATGCCTGCACTGACCATGCATGCCTACACTGACCATGCAGGCCTGCACTGACCATGCATGCCTTCACTGACCATGCATGCCTTCACTGACCATGCATGCCTGCACTTACCATGCATGCCTGCACTGACCATGTAGGCCTGCATTGACCATGCATGCCTAAGCTGACCATGCATGCCTGTACTGAAAGAGTAAGGTGATTTGAGCAAAAAGAAAGATGTAACTAACCAGAGCAAAAACAAAAAACATAAAAAACAAAAGTTATTAACCCCATACTTATGAACCCGAGGACCTCAGAGGCCTCTAGCTTCAGCCTCCAAAGTCAGAGGACTATAAATGTGTAACCATACCTGGCTTAATTCAAATTTATTTTTAATTGGTTTATTTTTAAACTGATATATTATGTATATATTAGCCTATCGGTTTAAAATAAACATATTTATATATAAATATATATGGTACTATATAATGTTTTGGTACATATATACATATGTACTACTGAAATCAGGCCAAACCTATTTATCTCTTCAAATATTGAGTTTTTTATGGTAAAGGCTTTTCAATCATTTTTTTTTAACCTTAGTGATGTCTACAGTATATTCCCGTCCTCTACAGAAACCAGCCTACTGTACAGCAGGACTCTGAGGTGACTTACTCCTAAGTGTAACTCAATGCCTACCAATCAACGATGTCCCACTCCCCTGCTCTTTGATATCAATCTCTGGTACCCAGCTTTCCACCATCAGCTTCAGTGAAGTCAACCTTTTTCAGACTCTGTGAGGAGGCAGCATGCTGCTTGACTTTCTGTGCCTGGTTTATTTCGTGTAACATGGTGATCTCATTCATACTGTCACAAATGGCGTTATTCGTGTGTGTGCGTGTGTGTGCATGTGTGTGTGTGTCTGTGTGCATGTGTGTGTGTGTGCGTGTGTGTGCGTGTGTGTGTCTGAATTGCTGTGGGATTCTCCTCTGTTTGCTGTGAATATGTTTTATGACCATTGGTTAATAAAGAATCTGCTATGGCCTATGGCCGCGCAGAATAGAGCCAGGAGGGAAAACTAAACTGAGTGCAGGGAGAAAGAAGGCAGAGTCAAGCAGACGCCATGTAGCTGCCCAAGGAGCAAGATGTGAGGTAACAAACCACGAGTCTCGTGATAAAATATAAAATAATAGAAATGGGTTAAGATGTACGAGTTAGTTAATAAGAAGCCCGAGCTAATGGGCAAAAGAGTGTGTAATTAGTATTAAGCCTCAGGGCGGTTATTTTATAGTGGCTTGTGGACGAGGCGGGCACGGAAAACCCTGTCCAGGGGACCAGCGGGATGGAGACTATTCGTAGCTACACTGATAACATCAGTGGCACTTGTGTGCCACATTCTGTATCCATCCAACTGTTGATGGACACTTCAGGTGTTTCCGTTCTCAGCTATGGTGGACTGTGCTGTAATAAACACCGATGAGGAGAGAGCTTTGCTTGGGTGTCAGGTAATCTCGGGATTTCTAGAGATGAGGTGTGTGCTGTGGGATATATTCCACGGAGTGATCTGGGTCCCTCATGTGGGACCTAGTCAGGAGTTGTCCCAGTGCTTTTACTTGAATGCGGATGACAGTTTTCTTTCATTCAAGCGTTTTGGGGATTCCGTTTCCTGAACTGTCACAACATCCTCCTCAGGCTGCCATCTAGCCGGGTGACTGGGGAGGAGAACCGCGAGGCACCTGAGAGGTAGATTATTAGCTCTCAGAAAGATAAGGGGACCCCGCTTCTTACAGAGCAATGAGTTTTCAGAGACACACATAAAATTTCAATGTTCTCCATTTAAACTGTCTCAGCCACCATTTTCTTATACTGAACTGCTAAACCTGAATGCAAATGGATAAATGGTTTTCTTTAAAAACTAAAGAATAATAAAATGCATCTAACTTGGAAAAATACTTTTGGAGCTGAATTAGAGAAGCTGTCTAGAGGATGTTGATAGGTTCCAGGGAGAAAAAGAAATGTTTGCTGATTTAAAAAATTAAGACTAGTAAAAGTTGGGAAGTTCTTGTGCTTTTTTCCAAATTTACTACAGAGCTCCATTCATTCAAACAATACAGCATGGGCATGGGGACGGATATACTGACCAGTGAACCTGAATAAACCTTCAGAAAATTCCAAGATGATTTTAGTAGTGGTCCCAAACCAATCAATGAGAAAGGACCGTCTCTTCAATACTTGGTTCAAGACCAATTGAAGACTTGTGTGCTGTCTAGAAGAAATTAACCTTTACCATATACCATATAAAAGTTACTCAAGGCAAGCCACAGACCTAGACAGGAGAGCAAAAACTATAGAACTCTTAGAAGAAACCATGCAGAGAATGCTACTGCACTATGGATTGTCAATGAATCTTAGATATAAGACATGAACAAACATTTCCTCAGAGAAAATGTACTAATGGTCAGTAACAGCATGAGAAGAGCAACATTGCAGACCAACTAACAAAAACAGTGGACAATTACAGGTGTCATGAAGCTCTGGAGCAGCTGGAATCCTTGTGCATGAGTGAGGAGTAAGAATGGTATAGTATAATGCTGATTATGTTGGTATAGTGTAACAGTCTAGTGCAATGTTGATTATATTGGTATAGTATAATGGTATAGTTCAATGTTGGTTATATTGGTATAGTATAATGGTATAGTGCAATGTTGGTTATATTGGTATAGTATAATGGTATAGTGCAATGTTGGTTATATTGGTATAGTATAATGGTATAGTGCAATGTTGGTTATATTGGTATAGTATAATGGTATAGTGCAATGTTGATTATATTGGTATAGTATAATGGTATAGTGCAATGTTGGTTATATTGTCATAACATAATGGTATAGTGCAATGTTGGTTATATTGTCATAACATAATGGTATAGTGCAATGTTGGTTATATTGGTATAGTATAATGGTATAGTGCAATGTTGGTTATATTGGTATAGTATAATGGTATAGTGCAATGTTGGTTATATTGGTATAGTATAATGGTATAGTGCAATGTTGGTTATATTGGTATAGTATAATGGTATAGTGCAATGTTGGTTATATTGTCATAACATAATGGTATAGTGTAAAGTTGTCATGTGCTGCTTGAGCTCACTGAGAAACTGAGCAGAAGTTGGGTTGGCACCTCATTTCAGACCCAAACATCATTGTCTCTAAGTACCCCCCAAGAGCTCTTGCCTTGGAGCTGGGATGCCCCCCAAGTCTATGGCAGTGAAGAAAGAGAACAGCAAAGCATACCACGATTGCTAGCAGCTAGATGGTAAACCATGCCTGCGGTGGGAAAGCGGAGCTGGAAGCTCAGCCAAGACAAGCTCAGCATGGGGAGAAGCTCAGTCAGGGTCTCCAGCTGGCAGCTCTATGGGCCCTCCATTCAGTTCCTGCTGTAAGTCAGACTCTCCATCAGGGGCTCCAGTCGACTGCCTTCACAGGGCTCCCGCAGTCAATTTCTGGTGGGTTTTTTTTCCAATATATTTTATAGCTATGAGTTTTTGCCTACCAGTATGTCTGTGTATTGTTTTCATAGCTTGTGCCCTAGAAGACCAAAAGAGAAGGTCCGATCCCCCTGAAAATGCACTTACAAATGATTATAAGGCACAATGTGGGTGCTGGGAACCAAATCCAGGTCCTCTGTAAGAACAAGTCCTCTTAACTACTGAGCCATGGTGATGTTTTGTTGTCTGACTGACTGTCTGTCTGTCTGTCTACATTTTCTTCTGCTGTAAACTTAATGAACTCATCCATTCAAAACCAAAAGTGCAGCCATTGTAGAAGTCCCAGAACTGTACAGAACATATAGACACGATGGAATATGCTTGGTTGGCACCTAAGAAAGTTACAATCTAAGCTTATAGCCAAAAAAAATGGAATTCAGGACTCAAATAGCCTCCTGTACACCAAAGTTCATGGAGGCTTTATCCGCAATGCCCAACCTATGGAAACAGTTCACATTCTCACTGATGGATGGGTAAACACAATACACATGAACATGTATGTACACACCCACTCATACATACAGTAGACAATCATTTAGTCTTAGAAAATGAGAAAATTTTATCATATACTACTACATGATGACCCATGAGGACATCATGCTAAGTGAAAAAGGTCAAACCCAAAAGAATCAATATCCCAATATATAAATAAACATTCCATTATAGATAACAATATACAAATACCCTAGAGTAGTTGAAAGCATGTACAAAAAGTGGAGTGCTAGCTGACAAGGAGCTATGTGGTGTGTGAGTTGATATTTGGTAGGTAGGACATTTCAGTTTGGGAAGATGAGAAGGTTCCCGAAATGGATAGTGGTAATGGTAATATAGCACTGTCCCTAAACTTAATGTCACTGAACAGCATGCTTTAAAATGACCAAATGTTGTGTGTAATTGTGATGCTTGGTTTTGATTATTAGCTTGATACAACCTAACTACAGTCACCTGGGAAGGGAGTCTCAATGGGGACTGTCCACATTAGATTGACCTGCATGCCTATTCTAGGGGGATGGCTTGCCTTAATCAAGCTAACTGATGTGGGAAGATCCAGCCCACTGTGGGCGGCTTCATTCCCTAGGTGGCATGGGAGGTATGGAACGGTCTTAAGAACGGCAGAAACCAGTCTGAGTACAAGCAAGCAAGCAAGCATGCATGCATCCACTTCTCTCTGCTCCTGTGATGTGATGTGACACAATGCTGTGAGTTTCAGTCACCTAGACCAGCCTGCTATGATAGACAGTAACCAGGAACTGTGAACTAAAATAAACCCTTTCTCTCCTAAGTTACTTTCCCTTGTATTTTGTTATAGCAACAGAATTGAAACTAAAACAGTTGATAAATATATATAATCTTACCACAAAACAAAACCTTAGCGAAATACTACAGTTCCTCACCATGCATAGTAAAGCCTATTATACAGAAGGCCTTGTTAGCTTATGATCCCTAAAGCACAGAGCCTGGCACCTGTATTGTCAGTCCCCTCTCCTGGGCAGTAGTCTAGGGGACACAGTTTCAAACACTGCCTTAATGGGATTTCACATCACTAGCGTTGCCAGGGTGAAAGCTGACCTCAAGTATCATCAAGCCAGATTCCTTGGGGCGTCAGATTCAAAGGAGAACAGAATATTTGCATATGAAGGTAGTTCTGAAGAGCTGAGAGAGAAAAAATTAGCAAGGTGGGTGGGGGTAGGACTAAAAAGAGACTCCTCTTGTCCGGAGGACGTCATCTCCCTTGTCTTGGATTCTTCATCAACAGGTAGGGGACATCTTCCCCATGACAGAGCCTCAGCAGCATGCAGTACCCCTGAGAGCAGCTGAGCAGGGATCACCTTTCTGCGGATGAGGACTTGACAGCCTCTGGGGAGGAACTGTAGTGGGTCTCTGTAGCCATGCGTACCTGAGGCCCTACGAGATTCCTGAGGGGTTCATTCCCCAGTTGGCCTCTCCACCGATTGCAAACCCACCATGAACCTTTCTGGGAAGGGCACGAACTTCAGATAGCAGCCTTCTACACCCCACCCCGCCCCCGTGCTCTGAACCAATCGTGCCTTTCCTTTGACCGGAGCGCTCCATCTCCCGCGGCATCACCCCAATGCAGCTACAGCCAAGCCGTGAGGCTTGTTCTATCCAGTCAGAAGCAGGAGGGCAAATTTAAAGAGAGGAGAAGCGAACTATGGGCAGCCGGACTCTACAGCAGACCCAGAACCAAAGCCACAACTGGAGTGTCGCACCCCACCCAGCGGTTCCCACACAGGTGTCACAGGGTGACGAGAACTTGAACTCATTCCAGTGCATTCCCCAGGAAAGCCTGCTAGCTGGGCGGGTGCACACCTGTGCCCTCTGCTGTCTGCCCTCCGTCCTCCTGCGTTATTATCAGCTTGGTCTCCCACCTAACAGCTTCGCTGCTGTACTGACCTTCTCCAGGTACATCTAGGTGCGACCCTCCCGACACAGGTAGAAGACGGTGACGGGTTTGTGTGGCCGCTCTGCCACAGCTGTCCAATTAGTTCCTGTTAAGGATATGAGGCGGGCTCCTTTGACTTGTACCCGATTATGCCTCCCGCTGGAAGCGACGGCTCCTCTCCTGAGCTCCTCTTCCTGAGCGTAGTCCCTTCATGGTGTCTCTGTCATCAGCTGCTCCAGGCACCCCACTGTCCGCTCATTTCACAAGCTTGTCTCTCTCCAACAGTCGCCTCTTTCAACAGCAAAACCTAATGGAAACAAATTCAGTCCAAGGGTCAATTATGGGCTTATTTTCATATTTATGGACTGACTACTTTCCCCTAAAAGACGCTAATGATAGCCTAAGGGGACAAACTAATCAAAACACCAGCCAAGAGCGGAGGAAAGGGAAGCATCGACTTTAAAACGCTCCCGCAGCCCTCCCTGCATGCTGCCTTCTTCCCTGGTCCCACTTCAATCTCTCCTCAAATGAACACTTTTAAAATATCTTGACAAAAATCAGCGTCTTCACAAAGGAAGGCTTAGCATTCCCCTCCTTGCTGGCGGAAATAATAACATTGAACATATAACACCTTCTGCTTGGGTCCTCCAGATGCTGCAGCACACAGACCCTGGTGCAGGTCAGCCTTGGATGTGACATTTCAGGGACAGGTGAAACAATCACTCACCCTGGCTCATCAGCACACATGGATGACGAGTTCTGACTTAGCCACACTGGCATCCAAGCCACCGGTTAATGAGTACCACATGTGTCGTTGAGGCCATCACCACTGACACGCCCCATCAGGGAGATGATTTTATCAGACTATTCGCTGGATTCCCTGATTGCTAACAATTCCGCAATCTTTCATTTGTTTAACTGGAGTATAGTTATATTATAATTAGAAGTGTTTGGCGAACCAACAATTACCAACATGGAAGGAGCAACTGTAACTGGTACACTCTAAAGTCTGGCATTGCAAGTAACTCACAGTGGGTGCTTAGTAGCAGCTTATCCACCTGCATGTGGACATACATGCAGGCATTGCTCTCTCTCTCTCTGTGTGTGTATGTGTGTGTGTGTGTGAGAGAGAGAGAGAGAGAGAGGAGCACATGCATTCTTGTAAGCAAGTGCATGTGTGTGAAGGCACAAGGTCAAGCTCAGGTGTCAGGTATCATTCTTTAGATGCAGTCCGCTTTGTTTTTTGAGACAGGGTCTCTTACTGAGGACACACACCCACACCTCAGTGGTACTGGAGCATTACCCTCACTCAAGCACGTAACTCCCTACCCATGTGCATGTAGGCAATGAGTCAGAAAGGAGAAGCAGGAGAAGGGGAAGAAGAGGAGGAGAAGCAAAACTCATGGCCCACAGCAAGATGAGTCCCTTTCAGACGCTCAGAACAAGAGGCATGTGAGGCAGGAAAATCAGGCGGCTTTCCGAAGAAAGCCGTATGGAACCTGAGACCTGAGACCCGGCAGCAGCAGGAGGAGGAGATGCTGGTGAGAGAATCAGCAGCCCATTGGAGAGCGGCAACCAGGGAAGATGAGCAGAGCACCGCCAGAAGGAAACAAGTGGCATGTTGCCATGATTGATGGGTGTCAAGGGACCACGGGGTATTTGGACTTAATTCTAGTGCTAAACTTGTTTTGCAAAAGGTCTGATATGGTTGCGGTAGGTGTGCAAAGCCCCTGAGATGTGTGGAAATTAGAGTTTTACCCAAACATTCTGTCCTCACCTGTGTAGGCCCATCCCCTGCAGGTGGGCGGCACCTGTGACCACACTGCACAGGTGCTCTCTGTGCTGAGGTTACGGTCTCTGGAATAGATGAAGAGAATTTATGGATATTGCCAACATTCTTCAAGGTGTTTTAAAGTTCATTGAAAACAATTTAGACTTCTTAGGTCTAACCAAGTCAGGTGAGCTCTTAAAAGAGAAGGGAGACACAGAGATGGACTCCCCTGAGCTTGGAGCCACAAGACAGGGACTGAGGGCAGACTTTCATCTAGGTGTGTCTGTGTGAAACATGAGCAACTTGTTTCGTCCCACAGCCAGAATTCAGAAAAGAACCCAGAGCCCAAGTAAGATTGAGAGACACTAAGGTTGTGGTAATTGTTTACACCATAGTGCAAAGCAAAAAGCATAAAAGACAAAAAGGCCAGAGAAAGAAAAAAGATGCTGCCCTCCTCTACGAGCAAGAAGTGATATGAGGCCCAAAGTTGCGATGCTGTTGAGTGTGGAAAAATGATAGTGAAGCTTCTTTTGTAATGAACTAAATCTATACTTGTGTTAATTAAAGAATAAAAACTACATGGGAATGTTTTCATGAACAGACCTTGGCAACAGGTTGGTGGACAAAAGAAAGAGTGATGACCATCAAAATAGGAGACAAGCCAAGATTAGCAACGACTCAAACAGTCGGAACACCTAACTGCAGGCAACTGATGAAGAGAAAAGCCGGAGGGTTTGGGAGGTCACTCAGCAGGTGAAAGTGCTTGGCCTGAGCCTGGAGATCTGAATTACAATCCTCGGAACCCAGCAAACCCTGAATGCAGTGGTGTGGGTGTCTGCAATCACTGTGCGCCCCAGTGGGAAGATGGGAGGGAGAGTCAGAAGCTGGAGAGTCAGCTAGGCTGGCTGACAGGATGGTGAGCCGACCCTGCTTCAGCCAAAGCAGAGCGCTGAGGACTGGCACCTGGATGCTGTCCTCTAACCTGCAGGTGCCCAGTGTGGCACACATGCACCTGCACCCACTACGGGAACAATACACACACACACACACACACACACACACACACACACACGGGTGGGGGAGACTTGCACATCAGGCATGGGCACAAGCCATACATTTTAAAAATGAAAAATAAGAACCAAGCAAGGTGAGACTACAGTGACGTGAGCATGGAGAAGAAAACCTTTCAGGATCTGAAGTTGAACATCACCAAGACGCCGAAAGGAAGAAACCAAAACATTTGCCGAATAGGCCCACCATTTCCCCAGTTCTTCTCAGGTTCCTCTGGCCACACCACGGCAGATTAGAGTATATGGTCTTCCCTGCTGGAAGCCAGCTCTTCCACCCACTAGCTTCACCCTCTACACTGAAGGGAAACCATGGACTTTCCTGTCCTTGGCCCATACCAACCCAAGGGGAGGAGCTCGAATTTGGGTCAGGGTTTTGGTGAGACTTTGGTGGGATAGAGCAGAGTCCAGTTCCCCATTTATTGAGTGGGTTCCCCTTAGAAATCGTCAGATCCGAAGAACCAAAGCCAGGAATCCTGGTTAAAGGGTAAAACACTCTGCTGGAGTCTATGAAGGCCAGCAAATCCTCCTGACCGCCGCACCTGCTCACCCAGGCAACCTGCCCCGCCGGGTACACTGCAATCCGCATCAGTAAGTGGACAGCAGGCAAGAAGTGCAGCCGGCTTATGTACAGTTTCCCAGGTTCTCCATCAAGATTCCACCAACCTCCTAAAAGTTCCATAACCTCCCCAAACAGCCAACAGGGGACCGGGTGTTTAAACACGTGAGCCAGTGGGCAAGTTTCCTGTTCAAACCGCAGCGGCATCCGACGGAACTAAACACATGAACCAGTGCGCAACGTTTCTCGTTCAAACCAGAGCGACGTCGGATGGGACTAAATATTGTACACGCAGCAGCACACTTCTTAGCTATGGATAGACTGTGTGTGGGCAGGCTGAGCCGGCTCCCCTCCAGCAAGGTGTAAGAAGAAAGGGTCATCCTGGGCTATCGCTTGCTGGCCTGTCCGGCTCATCAGGAAGCCAGGGATGATTCTGAAAGTGGAGGAAGTCAGCCCCCAGGGCTGCTGCTCTTCCAAATCGACCACGGAACAAGAAGGCGGAGGGGACACCGCGCACACAGGGACGCCTGCACCTGAATCCGAAAGAAGGACCTTTCCCTTTCCCAGTGCAGGCGTCAGATCCCAGCTCGAAACTGCATGTGTGCGATAAGACTGGAGAGAAGGTGGGATGGCGGGGTGTGAAATGATCTGATAGCACGAAAAATTGTTGTTAGGAGGTGTTGGCACTTGAAAAACAACACATCTCTCTCCTGTTGGTGTCAGCCAGAGCCTCCTCCCAGATACCATGCTCCTGTTTAGAATTAGAGCTGATAGCAAGTGCAACGTGCACCCTGCCACCAGCCCTCTCCTCACACAGCGGGATCGGTGAGAGCCTCCTGTCAGTGCAGGCTCCGCGGGATTTTCCCTTTTGTTTCCTCTTACTTTTAATTGACATATAATGGGTGTACATATTTAGTGGTACAATGCGGTGTTCTGACACACGTATGTACTGTAGAGTGACCAGTCGGGTAACTTAGCATATCCTTGCCGTCTGTGTACACTGTATGCAGATGTGTACATGTTCATTGACAAGCACGTTTGTGTGTAGGTGTGTGTGTGTGTAGGTGTGTGTAGGTGTGTGTGGGTGTGTGCATGCATATGGAGACATAGTTAAAGCACTGATGTTCCTCATGGGCTGTTTACTCTTTTTTTGAGACAGAGTCTCTCACTGAGATCAGGAACCCTCTAATTAGGCTGCACTGCAAGCCACAGAACTCTTCTCCCCTCCCCCTTCCCAGCACTGGGATCACAAGCGCACACTATCACACCAGATTATATGTGGGTGCAGGGACCCAACTCAGGTCCTCGTATTGGCATGGCAGGCATTTTGCATATTGAGCTCTTTCCCCAGCCCTCCTCCACACACACACACACACGTACACACACACACACACACGTACACACACATACACACACGTACACACACATACACACACATACACACACATACACACATACACACACGCACACATACACACACATGCGCGCACACACACACGTGTGCGCACACACACATACACACACGTGTGCACACAGGACTGGGGAGTGCTTGGAGTCAGCGCTCAGGATGCTCTCATGATTTAACAGGCCAATTTTGTATGAATAAAGTTTACCAAAAATTGGATGACAATTGACAAGGCCCAGAGTCTAATGTTGTGTGAGTCAGTTCTCCTCGTTCTTGGCTTCTATTCTGGAAGAATCTGTGGGGATGTTCATTGCTTTCATTGTGTGCTCAAATGGCTGGGAAGAGTAGCACTTATCTAGAAGGCTGGCTATGATGAGTTATATGTTTCTGATCATCTTTCTGTGCTCCAGCCCTGACCGTTGGTGCTCTGGCCCTGACCGTTGGTGCTCTGGCCCTGACCGTTGGTGCTCTGGCCCTGACCGTCGGTGCTCTGGCCCTGACCGTCGGTGCTCTGGCCCTGACGGTCGGCGCTCAGGCCATGACTGTTGGATCTATGTGCCAGTCCCTTCTTTCTCCTGCCTTCCACCCTTCTGTTCTCCGCTTTGGAACTCTCCTCCTCTGTTTCCATCTCAATCAATGAGCGTGTTCAACAGCGCCTCTTGCCTCTCTCTCTCCCTCTCCTCTCTCTCTGTCTATATATATATGTGCACTTTGGAGCACACTGCTCTCTTGTCCAGAAATAACTTTAGCTGTTCTTAAATTGGTTTAATTCTTTCTTTCTTTTTTAAGCGTGCTTAGAGGAAAGGCTGGAAAGGTGTGCATGTGTGCCCATGAGTGTGTGCATGTGTGTGTTCAAGGAGAGGGGGACAGGAGAGAGAGAGAGAGAGAGAGAGAGAGAGAGAGAGAGAGAGAGAGAGAGATAGATACAGAGTACCAGGAATTATCTATG
The DNA here is from genome assembly GCA_004026605.1 of Ondatra zibethicus. Taxonomy (NCBI): domain Eukaryota; kingdom Metazoa; phylum Chordata; class Mammalia; order Rodentia; family Cricetidae; genus Ondatra; species Ondatra zibethicus. The sequence continues at coordinate 156,073 of PVIU01002376.1, read as the reverse complement.
CATAAAGAAATTAAAGAGAATATTTTCCAGAGCAGTCGAAGCCCATCTCCTGAACAATGACGACAGCTCCTCATTTTCGACAACAATAGAGGGCACGTAGGAGTCAGCTCATTAGAATATCTGCGGCTCTTTTCTGTTCTCTCTGCATTAAGCCCCCATAATGTCAGTTGTCACTTATTAATGACAATTAACTAGTAATCAGCAGTGAGGCTCTTCGAGGTGGTCTTTGCCTGACAGGTGAAGAAAGAGAACATTGCGTAGTGCCACACAGTGACATGGAGCCTTCAAAGGGAGCACGGCATTTCCATAAATTATTTCAGAAAGAGTTTTCTTTTATACATTCTCTCTAAAGCTTAAAGATCTTTAACCCTAGACAGGCCATGTTTCAGTCCCCTCTGCCGATGTTTTCTCTACCAACTGATGAACCAAGACAGTCTGTGGCTGTCAGGTCTGGACCCTTCCGATGGTTTGGTTGAGTTTTCATCTGTCTATGGTACTTCAGTCCTGCCCACCAGGCATGCATCACCTCACGGTCACAAACCTTCTCCGAGCCAGTCTGCATGCATAGGTTTGGCCATGCTCCCCAGGGTGCATATCTGCACCTTCTGCTTCCACCAGCTCCTTCACGGAATCAGCGGCCTGATCCCAGTTCCTGATCCCAGTTTCATATTTCCTTCTCTCTCCTTAGTGACCATTCGTCTGTTCTTTCCTCCTTCCCACTGCAGGCGGTAGATGCCACCATGAACTTTAAGACTAACAATGGTCATGGTAAAGCCAGCCTCAATACAGAGTTCTCCAGGCTACCTGACTTGTCTACCTATCCTGCTGCCCTGACTCTCAGTCTTTCTTCCATTCTTCCACTCTTTCCGCTCACACACAAAGTCAGTGTCTCCCTTCCTGCCACAAGGTTTGACCATGGGGGCAGAAGACACAGAGGGGTTGTAACTAGGGAGCACTTGCTCTATATGGCACCTTCCCCTTGCGCCCCCTCCCCCCAGAAATCAGAAGCGCTTTCCCAATCCAAAGCACCCTAGAGAGTGGGGTGGTGTGGGAGATTTGTCTGTATTCTGTCAATCATGATTTAAATAAACACTGATTGGCCATTAGCCAGGATGTATAGATTGGACAACCAGACAGGAAGTAGAGGTGGAGCAAGGAGAATAGGAGAATTCTGGGAAGCAGGAAGTTCTCTTCAGAGTCCTGCCCAGACCAGCGAAGAAGCAGGATGTGACCTGCCCCGCTGAAAAGGGTACTGAGCCATGTGGCTAACATAGATAAGAATAATGGGTTAATATAGGCTATAAGAGCTAATAAGAAGCCTGAGCTAATGGGCCAATCAGTTTATCATTAATATAGATTCTCTGTGTGATTTTTTTGGGGGGCTAAACGGCTGTGGAAACTGGGCAGGACAGAAACCCTGACAAGCAGGCCCTCCATGTTACAGTGGGGCCTTGTAAAAAACTTCTTAATGCACCAGGATAAATATGTTTATTCTGTCTTTGATGCATTAAGCTTAGGAGAAACCAATTGCACCTTGGAGAGGGCCATGAAGAGATGAACACAGCCCTCTACTACTTGGCAGAATTGCATCAAGAAAGCTCACTGCCAATTTCACACCAAAAAAGATTTAAAAAAAAAAAGTTCGTGCATCTATTCATGTCAAAACAATGCAATTAGATCATTCTCCTAGCAAGGAAACCATTGGCAAATGGAGGACTTCCAAACCAGCTCCGAGGCAGCCGACTCCCTGTCCCAAGTGGGCTACTCTTTTCCAGAGCAGCTGCTGAAAGAAAGCAGGTGAGTGGAACTCAAAACCCGAGGTGCCTCCAAGACCTGGGAGGGGATGGTTTTACTGAAACACAGTTTAAGAAAAGTAAGCAGTCACCTGGTTCCTCTTTTTATAAATCTATGGCTTTCCTCCCAGCGCTGTAGAGCAGGGAAACTGTGCCTCTGCCAGCCTTCTTTGTTTCTTGGAAGGATTTTCTTAGGAGGGCATCACAATGCTTCCATGACAACAAATAAGATGTCATTTATTGCCAGGTTCCAACCATCTACCCAGAACTCAAGGGGAATATTTGTATGATATTTAGGAATGCTACGTCTATGCAAATAACTACCATTTTCAATGTCCTCATTTTTTTAAAGAATTATTTTCCACAACCCTTGGTCTGTGTGTGAACACAGTCCTTTCATTCTGAGTTCTTCTCACAAATTACTTCAAATTTTAATACCGTCAGTTTCTAACCATTGGTAAAGGGATGGCAGAAACAAAGAATGAATCTCTAGGCAATACACCCAGATGCCAAGTCTGAGAGGTAGTCACTTGTCACACCGATCCATGACACAAAGGCTCATCGTCCTTTTCAGTAAAAGCTCCTTGAACACATTTCTGAATCCTGCAAATTCAAATTTGTACTGATGACCTGTTAACTCCATGGCTCTCATGGAGCAGGCATAGGAAAATCCAAGAGGACACTCCACTGCTTTGAAAGTGAAAACTAGGTCTAAGTTGGAAGTGTTTTACAAATAAGGTTTGGGGATTTGGGACACTAGTCTCTCAAAGAACATAACCAAGATTTCTTACATCCATTATTTTAATATTTAAAAGCCAAAGGTTGATATTAATGATTGATCAATAATTAATTGGTATAAATTGGGAAGAATATTATGATACAAATAAAAAAAAGCTGTCCCTTAGCGCACTGGGGAGATGGCTAAGACAGTAAAGTACTTGCCGTGCAAGGATAAGCACCTGCGTTCAGATGCCTAGTACCCGCGGTGGTACCCAACTCTTACCCGGGCACTGAGAAGCAGAGACATGCAGATCCCTGGAGCTTATGGGCAAGCCAGCCCAGCTCAGTGGATGACCTCCACTTTCAGTAAGATGCCCTCTCTCCAGAAAACTAAAGAAGAGTGGAGGAAGTCAGTTGACATTGACCTCTGGCTTCCACAAGGGTGAACACACACCCGCGCACACTAACGCGCCAGTGCACACACACACACACACACACACACACACACACACACACACACGGAGGGCTCACTGCATCATTTCCAGGTTTTTATTTGCATTATTTTATAACTATCCTGGTTATAAAAGATTTAAAAGTCCCCTTCAGTTGTGCTGTGCTGGAGCCTAAGTTTCCCACAACCTATTTTGGTGTTTGGTAAAAAGAAAATTCTTGACTTCCAATCAGTGAAAAGTTGAAAACCCACTCTCTTTTTTTAAAAAAAAAAAGAAAGAAAATGAATTAAGATGTATTAAAAAGAGAAAATTTACTGACGGGAGAAAGTTTTCGCTTCAGGACTGAGTGGTACTTTGCGACATCCCCCCGGGAAAGCCAGCTGATAGGAGTCACGAGAATTTGATTGATGGGTCTATTTATGCAGAACCAGGTATCCTTGCTGTTTATCTGTTTAGAAACTGCTGCTCCCAATACACCTGTCCCCCGTCCCTTGACGCTAATGGACTTTTTGGTCAAACAAATTTTCATACTTTAATATACCTTTTAAATCCATCCTCTTAGCCTGAAAGCTCCTAGTTTGGATCAGCTTCTGTTTAAGCGTGAGGGACTCCATGTGGGCAGATGAATGGGCCCGCTGCTCCTACTCTTCATTCCAAGAAACAGACCTGAGACACATCGTTGTCCGCTCCTGTCAGCCTTGCTGAGACCACTGACGGGGTGAGTCCATGTCTGGATAGTTGTTCTCATAAACATCTCCTGCTCATGGTGAAGCATCCGTCTGCATGCACTTAAGAACCTCCTGACTGTAACTGAATAACCTTCCATGTCCTCCTCACCTGCGGTGACTTTCTGTACCCATTCATCAAAAGCCTGGGACTCAGAAGGTTGGCCGCAGCAGGGCTCATGAGTTGCAACTCTGGAAGTACTCAGCTTTGGGGGACAATGACCAACAAGTCTTTGCAGGGAGACCCTTGTCAACCAATGATCGTAAAAGAACTTCACTTCATAGAGCCATCCCTGGGTGGTCTGTCTCTGTTTACTACTTGATTCTGAGATTTTTGTTTTACTAATTTTAAAGGTTAATTATTCATGTAAATAATAGTATTATAAATATTGCTAGCTATGAGCAGGCTGGGCTAATTGGAAGTAGTTCAAAGTGCACTCATGACTGACTTGGAGTTGTTCAGCATGGGTTGTTTGTATTTTAGGACAAGGGATTAAACACAGGGTCCACCATTTGCTTGTCAAGTACTCCATCAATGAACTAAACTCCAAATTCACTTTTTATTTTTTTTTTAATTTTTAGATCTGATTTCATTGAGTTGCTCAGTCTAGCCTTGAGCTCACACCATAGCACACAGAGTCTGAAAACTGTCATCCTGCCTCAGTTTCCCCAAAAGCTGGAATTACAAGCCTGCACCGCCAAGCACAGCCTAGGCAAGTTTTTGCTTTGCTTTGTCTTTTAATTATTGTTTTTGTTGCTATTTTTTAAGACAGGATACCCTCTAGTCCAGGCTATCCCCAGCCTCATTGTGTAACTGAGGATGATCTTAACCTTCCGATCCTCCTGCCTTTGCTGAATACCGCCACACGCAGTTTCTGCAGCGCTGCTGTTGGATCCCAGGGCTTGGGGAACTAGATAAGCACTCTGCCAACAAATGAGCTATTGCAGGACGGATAGATGAGCCAGATGTCTTAGGGATGCCTTTTCTCCTCACTACTGGAGTGTCTATAAACTATATATCCCAACTGCCTGAATTTAAATGAAATCATAATCCACGTGAAAGTCATGCCTATTCCAAAGCAACATTTCCTTTAAATGCCTTCAATAAGCAACAAATAATGCAAGTACTATAAATTAAAATAATATTATATTAGACAATTATTAAATATATCCAAAAGTTAAAAATAAAAATCCTTTGCTGTGTAGAAAGCAAAGCGGGACAGGTTTGGGTTGTCTCCAGGTGTGCTGGCCACTTACGTCACTATACCATGGGAGAAATTCCACTTCCAAATCCTTGGTTTTAAGGCAGTGAAAAAACTATTTATAAAAATATTGGGAGGAGTAGTGAAAATCTATAAATGAACCAAAGGGTTACTTTTTAAATTTTTAACTGTTAGGTATTGATTGTGTTCAAGTACACCCCAATAAGACTTCAGTGTGACCCCCATTTTGTTGTAACACGGGAGCGGGAGGGTGTTTGCACTAAGATGTTAGCAGCAACTGTCTCTAAATTGTAAACAGTTATTCTTATATCCTTATTTTGTTGTTCAGATTTTCTGGAATGAGCTTGTCACTTTAATCCCTGTCATCAAAGTTAAAAGCTCAAGGTCTCTTCGAAAAAACTTTCACTCTTCCATTTCTTTTAAGCATATAGTTCAATAATTAGATTTCAATAAAATCTGCTGTCTCCTATGAAATTACAATAAGTAACAAAAACATTGTAACTCAATAAAAATACTGAAATAATTATTTGTATGTTTCTAAGATTTTGGAACTAGCTAAGATATGCATTTGTCTCATATCAACAGCTTACTTTTTTTTAAAATTGAGAAAGAGGCTCAGCATGTAGCCCTGGCTAGCCTGGAATTTGCTATGTAGACCAGGCTGGTCTGACTCAGAGATCTGCTTTGCCTCCTGAATGCTGGATTCCAGATGTGTATGACAGTGCCCAGAGAAACAGCTTTTTAAAGATTATCAGTCACCGAAATAGAAAGCCATAAACTATGTGTATGTGTGTGTTCATGTTCATGTCTATATATGCCTGAGGCCAGAGGCCAACCTGGGAAGTCGTCCTTAGAAATCCCATCCATCTCCTTTTTGACATAGTCTCTTGTTGGCCTGGAATCGACTGATTAGTTGAGGCTGGCTGGACAGTGAGCCCCTGGGATCCTTCTGTGTCTGCTTCCCAGTGCTGAGCTTATGCATGAATTGCTACCACATCTGGCCTTTTTACGTGGGTTCTAGAGATGTGCAACTCTGGTCCACATTATTTGTGCAAAAAGCACTTTACCCATCTGAAGCATGCTTAATAAACTCTCAGAGACAGATACTGGGGTTCAATTTGAAGACCAGAAAAGCAAAACAACCAGCCAGTGGAAGTCTGAAAATGGTATTCCTGCCTCCAGAAAACCTCAGAATGAGAGTAAAAATTACACCCACATTCCCAAAAAATGAATTATGATGTTTGTCTTTGTTTAGTGTGTTGGTTACAAGTTGTTAAGAATAATGGTCAGGGGGGAAAATAGCTAAACAAAGGAGATTGTTTTGAAAAGAAAAAAGGGGGAAATTCTGTAGAATAATGCTTCTATATATGGTAAAGATTTTCACTTGTATTGGCTTAATAAAATGCTGATTGGCCAGTGGTTAGGAAGTATAAATGGGGCCACCAGACCAGGAGAATTCTGGGAAGAGGAAAAGGCAGTCGTCACCCAGATGCAGAGGAAGCAGGATGAGAATGCTGCACTGAGAAAAGGTGGGACAGAAACTTCCGTTTATGTATCTCTCCATACATCTTAAAGTGTTTAAACATTCCTTTTTCTGTGCACTACCTAAACGCTAGTTTCTCTTACAAAAACTATTGTCTAGTGTTAGTTCATAGACTTTATCCCACCGACTCAGCATCCCACATTCAGTGAACCAGCTCAAGCTTTTAAAACCCTGCATGTGAAGGGGGGAAGTGTTTAATTAGTTATTAAACCTAATAGTCATGTTGCAGAGAAGATGCAAACCATGGTTGCTTTTGTATACACACAACTACCAACCTGACCTACCAAGAATGCTGAACTAAGAGATCAGTCATTGGCCTTCTTCCCTACCTCTTTGCACATCCTAAGGACACAGGTAACTTTCTCCCCCACCCCTGGCCCCAACCACTTTACTCAGGACTGAGGGACTAGGAGGGAGAAACGAGGAGGATCTCATGGTTTACAGAAATATGTATTCTGGGACTGATTGGCCAGTAGCCAGGTAGGAAGTATAAATGGTGGATGTTTGTCCCAGTACAGTGAAGGAACGGCAAGCATTTGATTTATCTCTCAGGTTAGTCTAGTCTCTTTGTGTCTATGTGTATGTTCATGTGTGTGAGTGTGCATGTACATGTGTGTGAAAGTCAGAGGACAACCTTGGCTCCTGTTCTTACTGTACCATCCGCTTGTTTGTTAAGACAGGGTCTCTCACTGGGCTGAACCTCATCAAGCGGGCTAGGACGGGTGGTCGGTGAGCTGAGGATCTATCTGCCTTTCCCTTCCTCTCCTGCTCTGGGATTGCAAGTGTGTGCTCACCACACCTGACGTGGCTCACCTGGCTCTGGAGATCCAACTGGGGTGCTCTGCTAACAGCAAAGGCTCTACCAGCTGAGCTCTTTCTCTCCCAGGCCCTCCGTCCTCTGTTTCCGTCTGTCCAAGTTGAGTGTCTGTGTCTCCTGCTACACAGATCCAGATATAAACTCACCGCCAACGTCATTCTGATTATTTCCCAGATCTAGCAGAAGATAAAGTCACCGAAGCTTGTGGCCTGCTGCAGCCGCAGCTGGAGGTGGCTGGAAGGATGCTAGAGTGACTGCTCACTATCACTGCTCTGGTAGCTGCCTACCAACCCAGGCCAAACCAGCGCTCCACTTTCTAGGGCAGTGCTCTATTTTAACACCCTGATAACAAAACAAAACAAACAAAATAACAAAAAAACCCTCACTTTCTTGGCTTCTTTCTGGGGCCAAAACAGTGTTTCACCCTTGGTCCATCTTTCAGACACCACAATTAGTATTCAGGGACTCCAAGTCCAACTTCTGTTCATGACAAGCCATGTGACGAGAATAAACACCTGCCCATTGCTGTGACGGGGCTCCAGGTCTGCAAACTGGGCAGGGAGGGACCTGGTCCAGAGCTGTGAGGAAGGAATGAGCCATTGCAACACTGGGCCTGGTGCTGGAGAAGCACTCAGTCACCTGGGGTCACCGTCTTCGTGGTGTTGAGATTACCTCCACCCACCAGCTGGGGAACTGGAAAGAGGATAATATGCCAACGAGCCGAGGGATTACAAAGAAAAAGACATTAAGAAATCTGGAAATTAGTATCTGTCCCTTGGTGATCAGAACTCAAGCTGCAAGTGACCTTGAGGCCATAGGATTGTCCTCATGGGCCTCCTCCTCAGACCTGCTCTCTTCCATTGGACTGCGGCTTCACGGTTCTCACCACAAGGGTGAAATGTCTGCAGCTCTACCGTCCAAATGCAGGTATGCAAGGACCTCATGTCCATGCCAAAGGCTCGATTGCTCTTCCACTCTGTCACCCCTCCCGGCTGACGTACATAATCGCCCAGTAATGGAACTGGTGTGTCTAATGGCTGAAGCTATTTACCAATGAAAAAGGTCAGAAGAATTCAGCAAGCATCCCTGTCAAACATGACTGGCCAGGCCCACCCTGTGCTGTCTCCTCCAGCTATTAGCAGAAAGAGATGGATGCTCGCCTCTTGGAGCCAGTCAGGAAGTCATCAAAACACCATGGACTGCTTAGGCACCTCTGAACATAGCGTGGGCTCTTGCCTTTCTTGAGATATAATTCTATGAAAATTTAAGCAAATGGTAAAAAACAAAACAAAGACCAACTACATGTTACTAAGTGTTCTGAAGGAAGAGACCAGAGGTCTCAGTGTCCTTGGTTGCTGAGAATGGGCCAGGACAACAAATCTAGGCGTAGAGTCAGGACATCTCATGACCAGCGATGGGCCTTCTTGGTGGAGCCGTCAGGTGCCCTGGAAATGACAAAAGCAAGACTCTACTCCATGACTGAGTGGAAAAACAGCCAGGCGATAATAATCAAAAGGCACAATTTTTAAAGCTCACAAACCAGGTTTTCCTCTTTGCAGCAAAGTTCATTCTGAGATCCTCAGGGCCTGTGCTGCAGTGAGGCCTCGCCTACTGCCTGGCCATGAAGCCCAAGCACACAAGAGGCCCATGACAGCTTCTAACAGTATGCAAGGATTGTCTGAAAAAATCACCACAGTCGTCCAGGGACCAAGCGGCCATCACCAAAGGATTCACTCTGGGAATCCTTGACCCCCACTGGAGGTACCAATGTTAATTATCACTTTTAAACATTTAGTACTTCTCATCTGAATGAATTGTGTCCACACACAAATCATGGAATGATGTATCTGAGTAAAATTTTTGTTGGCTGACTGCGTACGCCATACCTCTTGTGGTTGAAGTAACATCTCAAAGGGAACATAATGACGACACGACAATCTGTGTAAATCAAGAACTGCGTGTGGGTTTATTTTACATTTGAGAAAACAGTGGGTTTAATTGTGTGAACCAAAATGGACTGTACAATATTAATGACGGGACATCAAAATGTATAATTAATAGTGCATTGCTTGCTCTGTTTTTATTTATTTATTTTTGTCTGATAGTTCCTCTGAGTACATGCATCTGAGAAGACGCAGGTGCCAGTAAAATTTCTCTATTTAAATCAAGCTGCAGGAACTAAATTTTATTCAAAAATTGTGGTTTTACATTATATACACAGAAATTTAATATAAAATGACAATATAAAAAGTTAAAAGAGAAAGCATACAGCCAGAAGGTACAAAGAAAGTTGGAGAGATTAAAATGATATGATGTGTAACATACAGGCGTGTGTAAGCTGACGCTGGCGATTTACAAGGAAAGGATCCAACATTTGCCCCATTTTTTTTTATTTTTTTTTCTGTGTTTTCTTTTTTTCATTTACCAATGCATCACGCTATAGAAAGGTCAGCTGATAACAAAGCTTACATTTGTAAATAACTATAAACTGCAATATTTTACAGAAAAAAAGAAGAAATAGCAATTTTTTTACACATTTTTTAAATAATAAGCTTGCATACTTTTTTGCCAAAAGTGGCATTTTTCAGCATCCAGAGGGTTTGGGCATAGTGGCAACTGGGGTCTATGTTGTTTTTGTTTTGAACATGTAAAGTGTGGTCTTCTAACCCCGTGAGTCCTAGACAGCTCTCTGTCTCCAACCGCTGCATGCATGTCTCTTCACAAACCAGTCCTGCATATAAAAGCTCATTTTTTAATTATTAAATAAGTTTTGTGTCTGACACAGCTTTTGATCTGAATGAGAAGCCTTTAAGCGCCTTTTTCCCCTTTTTTCTTTCTTTTTTTAACTTTTTTTTTTAAATTTTGAGTGAAAGGCACAGAGATAAAGTCCTCAAAGGGTTAAACTTGACACTGTCAGGTCCTGTGACCTTTATTGTCATGGCAACTTCTTAACTTTAGGATGACTCTTTACCGCTGCTTGTTTGTATCTTTCTTTACCGCTAAACAATGTCTCCGAGCGTGCCCCACTATTTCCTACAAAAGATAGCTTAACAGCAAGGACGGGTGCTGAAAATAAAGGTCAGACTTTGACTCACGGAAGAAAAAAAAAAGAAAATAACATGCACAGATCAGACAAAGAGCATATAAATATAACTACAAAATATGTGTAAGAAAAACCAAGTCCAGATAGGCAGTTCAGCAACAAAGGGAAAGACTGATTTCAGCGGCTCAGGCCAGGCCTAGTGCAGCACGACGAGGAAGGTAGTGCAATGTTCCGCAGTCTCTTGCACACCTGGACACTATTGCTTCTCCAGCTCGGTCACATAGATCAGGTGGTCCTCTGGCGACTTGCCGTGCGTCTTGCTAAGGTGCAGTTTTACTGCGTGTTTGCTCGCAAAAGTTCGGTTGCAGAGCTTGCATTGGAATGTGGAGCCCAGGTCTTCCTCGGCTGACCCCAGCGGGCCCAGAGTCTTGTTGGTGAGCACTTTGGAGACGCTCTGCTGCTCTTGAATCTGACTGAGCGGCAGCTTGGACAGGTCCTTCAAGCTGAAGCCCAGGTGCGTCTCCAAGTGGCTGATGTACGTGGAGGCAGTTCTGAACTGAGAGGCACAATCATTACAAAAGAAAACAGGATGCCCTGTGTCGAGGTTCTTAAGGAACTTCGTTCCCCCTGTCCTCCGCAGCTGGTACTTGACATTGGCCAGCCAGTGACTGATGGTCGTCATGGAGAGGCCTGTGAACTTGGAGATGTGCACCCGCTCCTGAGGACCCAGGTCCGACATGATGTATTTGCCTTCTGCTGTCTCTCGAAGGCTGGAGGCAAACTGGGCCTGGAGGATGAGCAGGTGCTGTGGGTTCCAGTTGGACTGGCGCCCTTTTCTCTTGTGGACAGGTGACAGCTCGTCCAGGGCCTCCTCAAAGCTGCTGCCGTCCGCATCCGACTTCTCCGACACTGTGGAGGGTGTGGAGGACTTGGGAGTCAGACGGCCTGTGAGGTTCTTCACCATGTCTGAGATATCCATGAGAGCGCTCTCCCGCAGAGGCGAAGACACGGCATCGGCCACGCCGGAGACCAGGGGCTTGTTCTTGGACTTGGTCAGATCGATGGGCTGGTCGCTGTTCTCATAGTAGTAGCGGTCGATGGCATCGGCCTGCTTGGCAGGGGTGGTGGGGTAGGCGGGCTTGTCCAGCATGCTGTTGCTGATCTTATAGAGCATGGCCAGCGGGTCCAGAGAAGGGCTCGCAGGCTTGGACACCTTCCCCAGGTGTGCGTTCATGATGGACTGCAGAGCACTCAGGGGGTTGATGAAGGACGGTTCCGGCGAGTGGTCTGTGATGATACCCAGGTTGCTGCAGCCGTTGGTGACTTTCGCTTTAAGAGGCTCTGTACCATTCGGGGTGTGAGCATCCAAGGAACCCTCCTTTTTGGCCTTCCCAGTTTCCGCATCTGAGCCCTTCTTCTGTGGCTTGCTTCCAGTCTCCTCTGTCTTGGGAAGATCTTTATTCTCCTTCGCCCCAGGGGAGGTGGCCTTGACAGGGGAGGCCTTCTCCTTCTCAGCGGGCCTCTCCTCCTTCTTCACGCTGACCTTGCCTGTGACCTTCTCCACTAACTCCTCCATGGCTGACACGTTGCTCTTATGGGGTGGGGGCGTAAGGCTCCCTGGGGAGTGCAGGAGGGCATTGTGCTCTGTAGAGGACAGTGACTTCACACTGCTGGCGTAAGATGGCTGTATCTGCACGCTCTGCACAGCCGACGGCAGTGGCTTCACTGTGCCTGGCAGCTGGTAGGCTGCATGGATGCTGGGATAGCCGCCCCACGAAGGCGCGCCATTCTGGGCTTTACTGATAGCTGTGGACACAGTGTTCTCAAGCGACTTTAGGATATCCACACCCCCCTTGGGGCTATCATCCAGGTCTTCCTCACGCAAGTACTGATAGAGGGCGGTGGGTTCAAACTTCTCCGTGGTGTCTTCAGTCTCCTCCTTGATCTTCCTCTCTGCATCCCCAGTGGCTGGAGGAGCTTTCTCTTTCTCCTTCTCTGGCTCTTTCTTTTCTTCTGAGGCTACAGAGCCTGCAGGGGATTCTGGCTGTTTCTTGATGCTAGAGGCAGGCAGCCTGGTGTGAGTAGTCGGGGGCAGGGGGATGGACTGGATCTTCTCTTCTACCACAGGGTCCAGCACCAGCTGTTTTCCTTTCTTGGAGGCAGATGTTGTCACCTTTAAGAAGTGGCCAGTGACCATCATGTGGGCCGTGAGCTGCTGCAAGGTGTCGTGGGAGCTACCACATTCCATGCACTTGAGTATCTGGGCTTTGCGAGCCTCAAACTGCCACGTGTAACTAGCACCATTTTGGTAGCCATAACGGTTATTGGGTGTGACATACGGGTTGGCTGTTTTCTGGTCCTTAGACGACTCACTCAGTGCAACCTCAGTGGCCATGCCTGTGGGCTCCGGAGAGCAAGGGGATGCAAGGTCCTGCAGCGCTCGCTTCTTGGTGGACGGGACCAGTTTGGTGATGGCTGGCACGGGCTCTTTCAGAGGCACTTTCTGGTAATGCTTTGTTTTGATCATGTGGACACTAAGGTCTTGCAGGGACTCAAAGGAGTGTCCGCAGTACATGCACTTCAGCACCTTCTGCGCATCCTCCTTCCCCTCCATCTCCATCAGGGAGCGCTTCCTGGGCTTGGACCACCGCTTGGTCTTCTCCGAGTCCTTGTCCCTATTGTCATCTCGGTAGTGGCCCGTCTCGTTCATGTGCACCGTCAGTTCCACCAAGGTGTCATAAGCTGCACTGCAGTCCTTGCACCTGAACTTGCTGGCCCCTGTGAACACCGAGCCATACAGCTTGTTATTCTGCCGGTAGAGCTGCACCGTGCTGAACAGGCTGGGCTCGGGCAGCAGCCCGTAGGACGAGGTCTGCTGCAACGTCTTGGCCAGGGCGGCTTGGTGCCAGTCATACCCAGAGCTGCTGTTGTTACTGGTGGTGCTGGTGCTGCAGCTGGTAATGGCCGTGGTGGCTGCGGTGCTGGCGGTGCTGGCGGTGCTGGCGGTGCTGGTTGGGGGTGCAGGGGTAGGGGTGGAGGTCTCCTTCCGGCTGGCATCGTTGTTGCTGGCGGTCGAACTGGACTTCTTTAAATCCAAACTCAGGGTGGACCAGCAGGACTCCGAGAATAAGTTCGCATACACGGCTTTGATTTGTGCCAAGCTGTCCTGGGGGTAGGAGACACTCTCTGGACACGGTGGCTCCTCCTTCTCCTCTCTGGAGGAGGAGCTTTTGAAATGGGCCAGCTGGTCACTGTTCTCGCTGAAGGGTGAGCCATAACCAGCATCGTGATTGGTGGCAGTGCTGACTGGGGAATTCTGATAGCTCTGGGCCTCTTTGATCTCTGTCTCTTCGTTGCACACGAATTCGCTCTCCTGAATGTCCAGAGACAGCCCACCATCCTCCACGTGTTCCTCATCTATCTCGGCTGCCTTCAGTTCTTCCTCGGGAACATAAGCTAGGAGAGAAAAATGAAGCGCAGTTAGAAGGAGTAAATCATCTTCAAGGACGCAGCCTCCCCAGCAGTTAGGTGATCTTTAAAAAGATGTTTTTCAGCCAGGCTCTCAGACCACAAGGCCACCTCAACGTCAACTCCATGTGCCTGCCCACTGGAAGACAGCAGGGCAGGAGTAAGGCTACACTGAGACCATCCCCCACCAAGATCAGCACAGAAGCCCAAACCTCCACACTGCTGTCTCTAACCTTCTTTCTTCTTATTCCTTCCTTCCCTCTCTCCCTTCCTCTTCCCTCCCTCCCTCCCTTCCTTCCAGAGAGGGTCTCAAGTACCCCAAACTGGCTTTGAATTCCTGATCCTCTTGCTTCCATCTCCTGCTAGCATTACAGGCATGCAACAGCAAACTAGCGCCCCCTTCTTAAAGACAGTTCTGCTGAGAGGCTAAGTACAAGCAATGACTCCCACCAGTGCCCCGGGGGCTCCTCCCACATGCTATCCTCATGTGACTTGCAAGCCCCCTGTGATTTCTATATGTCAAATTTGTTGAAATCAGGAGGGGCCCAGCTCTGTCTTTAGGACAATATATTTGCCAGGCAATATGCTATGGTTTCCATAAATAAAAATTCTCCTTCAAGGCAAGCAGTAAAAATAATATGGCTTTCACTAAAAACAAATGCTTATCACATTGTGAGTCTGCGGCTAGGGACAAAACATAGTGCTACCTATGAAAGACGGCCGCAGGGTGACCAAGGCCACTGCCACACACCAACACCCAAAGCAGCGTCACACACACAGCAAAGGAAGAAATAAGGCAAACATTCATCATATGGACAGATGTGGTCATCCACCTCACAAAGCACCATCTAGTCCCAGAAAGGAAGACACTGACCCCTGACTCAGCGAAGACATGGGTGAGCCTTGAGGGCTGCGTGGAGGGAGACTGGCCACTTACAAAGGACAGACACTGCCGTGTGCCCTCATGGAAGGCCTGCACTGCAGTCAGGTTCGTAGACACAGAAAGACAGTGGTGGTGGCAGAGCCGGAGTCGGGGCACGGTGAGGTCATGGGAAAATGGTGTCTCAGGGCTGCAGTTTCAGTGGAAGTCACAGCCCAGCAGCAAGAATGTTCGCGATGCCACTGAACTACACCTTGAAAAACGGTTACAATGGTCACTCTGATGTTGTGAAAACTTTACTGTAATAATTTTTAATTATGAAAGGCAGCAGTGTAGGCCCCAATGGCTGCCACAGGCCTACAGCTGCCTGAAGGACTTCAGGCTGAAGGACACATAAGGTGCCAGGCGAAACCTTGATTCTTACTTAAGATCTTTTTAAATGCTTTGATATGTGACATATTTTGCTACTGACATACTTCTTACCACCTCCTAAACTTACCTGAGCAATATGCTCTCTCTCTCTCTCTCTCTCTCTCTCTCTCTCTCTCTCTCTCTCTCTCTCTCTCTCTCCTCTACCCTTCCTTTCTCTGACAGAAAAGCTAGTTGACCGAGTGTTTCATGAAAAAGTAGGAGATTTGCAGTTGAGGTATCTCCGGCAAGCTCCTATTAAAATGCACCAACGTGACCCGAGAGGGGCGTCTCATTAAACATGATCACTCATTATCACATTATCAGAGCCAGATCCTAAGGGAACGTGGCAAAGAGCACAAGCATTTTCAGAGAGGAGTGACAGGAGGGACAAAGAATAACTCTGTGCCCCAGGGGAGGATGCCATGGGTGGGAGAAACACTGGGAAGCCTCCACGCCTGCAAAGGAAAGGCTCCAGGCTTCAGGGAAGCAGGCATTAGCCGTAAATGAATGACTGCCCCTATATAAATAAACACACATGACAGTGTATGCACAATCACATAGTATGTGTAAGCTCGTTCATGATAGCACATGTACTTTATATATATGTGTGTGTGTATATATATGAGCATGTATATGACAGTACATGCACAGTCACCCCATCTGTATGAACACATGAATTAAAAATACATGCATGGTCACCCTATGCATGCAACCACACACGAGGGCACAGATACAGTCATCCATACGTGTAAGAATAAACCAATAGAACAGCACTATCATTCTTGTACATGCAAGAACACATGACAGCACATGAGTGATCGATATCTACAAGTACACATAGGATAGCATGTGAACATGATTATACCATACATGCTAACCACATGTATGAACATGCATATGGAAGTACATGTATATATGAGCACATGTAGCATGATCACCCCATACACAAAAGTGCACACACAGTGAGAGACCATTGAATCTGCCACATGATGACCCTGAGGCCCTGCAGAACACCTGTGCACACCACCTCTCTACACTGAGCCTCGGCAGTCAGAGCACACAGGTCCAGGTCCCTTCACAGCGGGGTGGAGTAGCGGTCCATTAATGAGCCAGCAATTACAGTTCTGCTAATGCCGCATCACATGTGAGACATGAACAAGAGTGTGAGGTCTCGGGCTTGGTCTCTGGGCATCATCAACTGCTGGGTCACACCTCAAATAATTCTATAGCCCTGCTAGGAAATGGAAGGCTTGCCACATCCTAAGGTGACTACTGCCAGACACACACATTTCCATTTTGCCCACAAGAGCTAAGTGTTTCAGACATCCAGTTCTGGTATACCATGTGGAGACCCACCCATAATGCCCATTTCCCTCATAGGAAGCTGGGCTGGGCTGTCCTGGGTGGGGAAAAGGTAAAGGGTACAAAAGGTATGGGCAGTGGCTGGAATGCAGACCATGGGTATCTGATGTTGGCAGCCTCTTTCCATGCCATCCTACATGTTTACTTTCCCCTTTGTCCAAGCAGAAGTATAGTCACAGGGACCACAACTTCTTCTAGGCTTCTTCCTCCTCGTCTGCACGCTGAGGCTGCTAGACTGAGCTGACACGTGAACCATGAACAATCCCACAATGCCAGCACAACAGACAGTGGCCTGGGGACAGGGAACAGAACCACAACGCATAGGGCTGCCACGCTAGGGGCATTCTCCAACCACGACCCCTCCGCCCGATACCCACGGCCACTGCCAGTTCTTTGGAAGGTAGAAGTACCACACGTGACCCTCAGAGCTCTGTCCTGGGGAAAGTTGAGCACTCTGAGTGTGTCAGGATGAGGGAAGGGTCAGGGCACCACCATGGCAGCTGGGCCCTTGATGGCCAGGTTTCTCTCTATCCCACTTAGCTCACCTACCTTGCAGACACCCCTGTCTAGAGGTGGCTTCTGTTTCTTCTGCCCTGCATATACTCCTGGATGTGGCAAAGGTCCACAGACCCCATGGCTATCATCCCTGTGTGAAATTTGACACCGAGTAACCCAAAATCTTCAGTCTTGGCTATGCCGCCTAAGACGGTGTGAAGTGAAGCAACTGTTTCATGCATGGAGACTTTCTGGACAGCATCACTGCCCAGAACATTTACAAAAATCCAAGGCTTCAATAGCGAGGGACAGTCGAGGGAGCAGAAGTTCACTCCCAGAAGGAAATGGCAGTCAAACATTAAAACGTATATTCTAGTACATAGCCAGTTGGTATAGCTCTCATTGCACAAGTATGGGGGGGTCTGGATTAGAGTTCAGTCCTCAGACCCCATCTGTAAATGGCACATTATAATCCCCCCACTGGAAAGAGGAGACACTCAGAGAGCTTCACCTAAGGAATGACACCTGACGCTGACTTCCAGCCTTAACAAGCACATGCATATACATACACCTACATATATGCACATGTGTACACACACACACACACACACACACATGTCATGATATAATGTCATGGAAGAAGTCAAAGACAAGGAAGGCAGAACAAAGGTGTGTGGCCAGTGCAATGAGGAAGGAACCCTGTTCAGAGCATGTTAATGGTGGTTTCCTCAAGCTAATGGATGCATGGGTTTTTAAAATGTTGGCCCAAGGACCTCCTAATAAATACTAGAACCTTCAAAATTCTCTCCAAAGTTTTCCATTCAGTTCACAGTAGTTACCGCCTGCCATTTCTGAAATCACCTACACATATGTAACTTTCCCTGAGTACCCAGTGGGTGTAGCCATCAACGAGTCCAAAGAGCATGGAGAATAACCCGTTCTTACTGGGAAGGGATGACAGAGCGCTGTGCTCATCACTACTCTCACTTCCTTTAATGCCGACCAATCAATCAGGGCTGCAGATGGTCCAGGACCAAGCATGTGCAGTCCCTCCCGGAACTGTCCAGCATGCCCTCATCCACCTCCCCTGTTGCTCATCACTCCATGTCCGCACGGAGTGACCCCTGGGAAGACAGCTGTGGAGTCTACTGCACAGGCAAGCGGGCAGCCTAGTCTTCTGGTTTTAGCTGGTGAGGCTCACTCCAGCCTTCACCTCTAACCTCATGTTTCCCCTTGCACCACACGCTCTTCAAGTTCCTTGTACTCAGAGTCTTCTACTTTTCAGCTATTTCTCTTTTGCCCATGTTCATTAGTGTTCTGTATCTATTTTTAATTAGTTACTTTCCCCCTGTAATACATGAGGAAGCACAAATCCTTGCATGATGGTTGGGAACAGGCATCTGTCTTCCACTGGATACCTTTGCCCTGGTTTGAGACCACCCTTCAGATCTTTCTACTTTCCAAAGCAGTGACTGAGCACCCAGCCAGTCCCCAGCTCCACCTGTGAGAAGCTCACTTTCAAATGCCAGAGGCAGACAGAGTTCTGGCATCCCTAGCCAGAATCCTAAGAAGCCCAAACCTGCAGGATTTCCTTTCAACATTCAACACCTACAGAGAAAAGGGTGGCCGACGACATGGGACAAAGGTCATGAAGAATTCCAGCCTGGATTCTGCAGGCTAACAGCAAGAAGGGTTTCCCACACCCTGACTTTAGTAGTCACAAAAGCAGGCCTGTCTCAGTCAGGAAGAGATGCACCAACGGGCCCAAACTGCAATACTTGTCATGCAAAAGCAGGTCAACCCAGTGACCCTGGAATTTGGGAGTGATCCAAACAAAAGGGTGCTCCCAGGATGCCTGGAGAAACCGGGAGCACTTGTACTAAACACACCTGTATTGATTGGGTCTCTGACCACTGTCCCTCCTAAGGGACAGTCACCTCACCCACCTTTGACATCAGTCTGGCACAAAGAGAGAAAGAAAGAAGGACAGATAACTCCAGGTCTGTTGATCTTTGTGGACAGGGTCAGTCCAACACACAAACTCATTCCTTGGGGCCTTGATTCCTCCCAGAAATGCAACCATGGCAATGAAGTCACTTTTAAGGTTATAGAAATCACTGTGGTCATTATGCCCAACTCTAGGTTTATCTGTTGCCATGATTTGAATGTTTCTGTTCCCCAAGAATTCACCTATGAATTCTAACCATCAGTGTGAGGGGATTAGGAGGGACTTTGGGAGATGATCAGGTCACAACGGTGGAGCCCACATGAGTAGGATTAGTGTCCTCCTAAAGAAGGTTAGAAAGCTGCCTTGCGCCTTCCTCCACAGGGGACAATGCGAGATGACAGATAAGATCTGCTGATGCCTTACCCTGGGCTTCTGGCCTCTGAGTTGGAAGAAATTCAGTTTTCACCATTTCTGTCTCACCCAGTCTCTGACACGGTCACAGTGGCTGTGACCAAGACACCTGCTCATCATTGCTGCACCCAGAAGACACACACAGAGAGAATAAACAACACATACGGACACGCCCACTGGTATATTCTCGTGCTGCCATGGAAAGGCAGGTGCCCAGCTAAGCCATATGCCACTCAACCTACCCCAGGGACAACAGGAAGAAAATGACAATCAGCCTGTCCCCAGGGAAGCTGACCCAGTATAGACAGTGTACTGATACCAGGCGTGACATGTGACCCAGTAGATTACCTGGGGTCCTCTTTCCATGTGCCTTCCATCCGCGTCACCAGCTTTAGGAATGTTCCATAGCACCAAGAAAGAAAGGCAGGAAGCCCAAAGTAGGTATTAGAGCAGCTCCCAGGAGCCTCTCAAGGGGAGGGGTAAATCCACACGGGTTGGGGAGTTTTCCAACCATGCTCTGTTTCCCCTATTAGCCCCTGCCATGAAGAGTCAGCTGCCACTGGGAAGTGGATGTTTAAAAGTATCAAATAAAAAGTCCAGGTCTTTAGTCGCTGCTTGGTGACTGCCTTAGAGTGAACACCAACTTTGCTATTGTATTGCCACCTGGTGAAACTATAATCAGACCAAATTGCATGTTTATCTACATCAAACTGTTTTTTGTTGTTGTTGTTGTTTTTCTTTTTTTACTGGCAAACGTGATACTCATGAACAGATGGCCATTATATCAAAATACATTTACTCCAAGGGACCAATTCACAGAAGGGGCTCACACACACCTAAAGGAGGACGTGTGGCTTCAGTTCATCATAGAGTCTTGCAAAACACAACTTCTTCCAAATTTATAATTGATCTCTTGTAAAGTAACTTCACCTTTGCCATGGAGAGAGCAGGTGGTTTTGATGAGAGTCCGAATCTATCAGGGGAAAAAAATGCAGAGAAAGCAGACACAGGCAAAGCACATCCCTTCCCAGTCTGAAAAGAACATAAAAATGCAAGCAAGATATTACATTAATTTGCTAGCATGGTTCTGATTTCTTACAGGAAAGCTGACGCCCTGCCAAGCAAGGCTGAAAGGCCACTTCTGCTCTGATGTGACAGAGACAAAAAGGTTTCTATCACTTTTGCAAATTTTAGATGCTGGTCGCGATTGTTAACACACCGTTTTGCTGAGGCATTCGACTTGCACCAGAAGTCTTTCTTTACTTAAGCCCCAGGAGAAGCCATCTTTAAGAACTGCAGGGTCGGTAAATAAAAATGACCTCCCCTCGATTCCAATTTTAATTAGGAATCCATAGGTAACTGCCCTAAGATAAATACAATTTCTTCTTTCCCTTATTGCCCCCAGAATTCAATTTAAAATTAGCTTAGGAATAAGGAAGCACATTCCAGGACCCTTCCCAGCCTGTCCATTAGCAAATCAGATACTGATCTTTTGTTTCATACAGACTGCAGGTTACAACACAGTTTTACAAGAAGGGGCCGAACTCGCACATAAAACAATGAAAGGCTTCCCAAGATGGTGTCAGGAAGAAAAAGAAGAGGATCGGCCCAGGAGAAACTCGGGAAGGCCAGTGGGCAGCAGGGTGGACTGAGAAGCCTGGGAAGCCAAGGGCCCTCCTAAGCACTAGAGGACAGCACCGGTTTCTCCAACAGCTGCCTGCATCCACGGTGGAACATTCTCTGGTTCTACAAGATCAAGTCTCACTCAAGATGCATGAACCCAAAGACAAGCACTAGAGAAAGACAGACTCACAGCCGAAACCCCAAGTCAGAAGGAACAGACCCCCACCATCCTAAGTCTTGGTCTAATCACCTAGTATCAGCAAGTCACCCCAGGGCAGTGGGGCCCCAGTCTGGAGTGTGACACCCTGAAAACAGTGGACTTTAGCCAACAGGCAGGTCTCCCACGATAGAAGACACACGACTCAGGACCATGGCCTGTACCCTGACTTATACCTCAACCAAAGTGAAAAGCTTGTAAGAAACATCACCAGACAATCCCCTTGCTCCCTGCCTTACTGCAGCCCAGAGATTACATCTTCTATGAAGTTCCTTCTGTGGGCCTCAGCTGGGGGGTCTCGAGACTTGGGAGTGGGAAGGACAAGAAGCTCCAGCTTCATGACCCCCGAAACCACAGCACAGGTCTCAGAATTGAGTCTCCGTTAGAAAGACAAGTATCTTATCTTCTAAGACACACTGGTTAGAGAATGTCACTCACAGAAATGCCAGCTGGTAACAGGACATGGAGGGGTCGCCAAGGAGCCAGTTTGGGTACCACGTTAGGGTACCTTTTCGTCTTTGAGTATGCAAAGGGCAGATACGGGTTTTCTAGGAACATGATGAACCAGGAGCCAACACAGCCCACGAGGGTTTCTGTACATGGTCAGAAACTGCTCACGAGGTCCCACGGCAGCAGACCTCCCTTAAGTCTCTCCAATAAACATACTGGTGCCTGAACTGAATTTTATCTGCCCTATCACGACAGAGATTGCAGTTTTATCAGAATAATTAGGCTTATTTATACTATTATCAGTGAATCCTCATAATTGCTTCCAAAGATGTTTTCTTATAAGATTTTTTTAACAGGGGGAGGGGAGAACTTAGTAATTCAGCTAGCAGGATTATTTATCCCCACCCTTTGTTTTCAGTACACGTGACACATGTCTAAAAATCTTTTTGTTTTATATAGGCTACAATTCGCAAAAAAATTTCATTTCCGTGCATACAAATGTACTGGAATACAGTATGATATTTGTAGAGGTTGCTGTTTCTACAAATGAAAATGTGGGAACAAAATACTTCACAAAGTGGATGGATGGCATTTTTGGCCTAATGGATTTTTAAAGAAAGAGTCGGATGAACCCCAGGAAAGTAACCCCCCCATTGCATGTTCTCCAGGAACCCCCCAGGAACCCCCCACACCCCTGCCCCCACCCCCAATGTGAAAATCTGATGAATGAGCAGCCAGGAATTGGTAACTGCAGTATAAAATTCTCCTTTCACAATTACTTGCAGAAATAAATGACATTTCCCCCATCAACTAAAACAAAGACTCCGAATCATCATTTCTGCTATTTCTTTTTGTGTCAAAACAGCCTTGCCAGCCTCCTCCGCCCTTCCTGAGCCAGGCACGGCAGTGCCGATCTGACAGTGTGAACACACACAGTGTGTCCTGCTGGGGGGCAGCGGCACAGGGAGTCGTCTCACGAGCCACAAGAACACATACAGGCCAGCGGCCCAGAGAAGGCTACAGGCATGAGCATGTACACATGTGTGCATGCATATATGGAATGCTTATGCATACAGGTGTGTATGCAAACCTGGGAAACTTCTCATCCCCACCATTCCCAAGATGGAAAAGGGAGAAAGGAATCTATAATCAGACTCCATTTTTTTTAAAAATTAAATCTTGTTAATTTTTTTGTCATAAAATGTGCCTTCTGGATGCCAATGTGTCCCTAAAGATGTGCTGTCATCCTGAGTCACAGTAGATTCTGTGTTCTAATGCGAGTGGACAGAAGGCAATGTATACAGCCCTGTTACAGCTTAATGTGACACCAGCCATGTGTGCCCTGATGGTTTACAACGTAAATACACACATATTGTCTGAAAAAATATTTTCATCTCAAATCCTAACTATATAATGAGGCGCAAACATCATATCTTTGGCAAATTAGATAGAAACTATATTTCTCGATTCGCAGCCCAACATTGTTTAAAACATCTTTGTTTCCTTAAAGAAAATACAGCTCGCTCTTGTCAACAGTCATTTTAAAGATAGTGAGAAGTGACAGCTGTATTTGTTTTTTAATGGCTAAATGTAGTAAAGTTCTGCATTCCCTTGAGCATTACTAACACTGGCTCTGAGCAATTAGGTCTATACCCCTCCCTGAACCTGCATCTTAATCTGCACCCCAATTATGCACAAAGCAAAGGTGCGTTCCTGCGCCACCCTGTTTTGTATTCCATCAGAGGCGAATGCTCCCAGAATTCTGCCTCATCATCCCCATGGTTCCCCGGGTAGATGCACAGAAGTGTGGGCGCTCTGCAACAAGCTGAAGCAACAATAGAAGAAAGGCTTCCGGAACACGCTCTGCTCTCTGGAAGTCAGCATGAAATCCACTGTGAAAAATCAAGAGGTTCCAAGCTGCTTGCCCCCAACACCCTGCACCAGGGCAGAGTAACGCACACCTGTGGCTCTGCTCTCTGACAGGAAGCAGCTGCTGAAAGACGGAAGTCATTCTCAAGGAAAGAATGCTCCAAATGTGGGTGGCTGGAATCCTTCACAGGCCGGTCTTCCAGCAGCCTGACTAACCAACTGTGTTCACTTCCTCTGTGTGTGTCTGGAGGGGAGGAAGAGGGTGTATGCTGGACTTGTATGTAAAGTGTACGCATGTATTCATGTGCACACATAGAACATGTGTGCCTGTTTGGGAAAGCCAGGGGTGTCTTCCTCCATTGCTCTTCACTGCATTTATTGAGACAGATTCTCTCGGCTGCATCCAGGGCTCGCTGATTTTGCTAGTCTAGGTAGCCAGTTTGCCCCGAGGATCTCCTGTCTCAGCTTCCAGAGTTTGCGGGGCTTACTGGCACACCTGCCCAATGAGTCGGGTGCTTTATTTACTAAGCCATTTTCCCATTCCTGAGGGTTTCCCCTTTTTACCTATGGGGATGTCAAGCAATGCAGTCTGGGTAGGAGGTAGGTGGCGTGGCAGTGATTCTGGACACAGCAATTCGGCATGAGAATCTGTCAGATACTCCACATTCCTGCGTTAATTTACACAGCCACAGGCTCCTGGGCACACCTGAGCATCCCTTGCTGAGCAGCCAGCAGCCGCTGGTCTAGAGGCACGGGGCTCTTATGGGGTATGTGGCGGCAAAGAGCTAAGTTCCAATTTAGAAAGATTTCCAAACAGCATCAGCAATTCACGTAAAATGACCCTTCGCAGGAGCATCTTCCAGAAACACGTTGGTTTTACCGGCAAAGAAATAGCCGTTCCAATAGCGGATTATTTATAATTAACAAGAAAATAAGGAGGCAACAGCTCCCTCCCCTTACATCTCAGACAGGATCCTCCACCACCAAGGAAGCTCACTCCGGCGGTTTCTGCAGCTGGAGATGACCCTCGCCACACCCCATTAGAGGAACCCCCACCTTCTCCCTCCCAGGCTCCCTTGCAGTGAAAAGAGCGTGTTATTAGCCAAGGTCTACCAGAGAGACTGAGGAGCCGGTGCGGTTCTACAGTGATTCTATCTCTGAGACTCACTGGCTCTTCCTGTTCCATCTGATAAACTATCCATCCCAGCATTCTCATTAGGCTCCCATCACCAAAGGGAGTGGAGATGAATCCATCTGGGCCCCCTCCCCTTTCCTCTCTGTCGGATGATTTCATTGAAATGTTCATTTTCATCCCTGCCGGCAACATTAGAATGGAAGTATTTAACCTGTTTCCATTACTTATACAAATTGCCATTATGGGGTAGGACAGATGTTAGAATCACGCCATATAACTAACTTCCGTATATCCTTTACGGGAGTGTGAGGAGCAGGAAGGCGGCTGGATCGCATTATCTGACTCCATCATGTGCGCTCTGCTACCGGATTCATTAACTTTGCACATCAGCTTTTGCACTTTCTGTGCGAAAATTCCCAGGCTGTTTGGACTCATTTAATTTGGAGAGAGAAACCTTTGTCAGGGGTAATGTTTTGATCAGGTGTGTTGGGAGAGTGGGGAGGGGTAGAAGGGCGAGGGGAGGAAGGAGAAACAGGAAGAAAGAACTTGGAAGGGGAAACACCTTGTCGAAACGTTCCCTTCCCCAGGGAATGATGAAAGGGAAATCGGTTGGAGCCCCTGGTACTCAAAGACGGCTGTCACTTCAGATAGGCGCAGGCATAACTCACCTCGACAGGTGACACTGTGGTGGAGCAAAATCTTGCTGCATTATTGAGCGTGCTAGGATGGGACTTGGGAAGACTGCATGCAGGCCCAGGATGCCTGGGGCACCCAAGGAGGGAAGTCGGCAGGCAAGTGGATTTTACTTCATTTGCCTCCTGGAGTAAAGGGGGGAAAGTTTCCCAAAGGATAAGCGGGCACAGAAGCCACAGTCCAGGCTCAGAACATCCTTCCCGGGCACCCCAACTCTTGGTAGGAATGACACTCCTTGCCCACAAACTAGTCGGGACTTGCATTTAAATTTTCTATGTTGAACACTAATTCCTAGTCTGAGGACATTTCCTCCACTGAACACGTCCAGACAGCAGCTAGAGGCTATGCTCAAAATGTTCAAGGTGGAGACAACAGGATTTCTAGGAAGAGACGCTACACCCGAAAGCTTCATTCATGGTGTGCAAAAACCTGACAGTTTATATTCTGTCTGTTTATACAGGAAAGTCCTCCTGAGACCAGCCGATTCCCCCACCACAACATCTCAACTAAGTCTTATGCTTCCTCTTTCTGTCCCTTTGCCTCCCTTGACTCTGTCCGTGAAACCATGGGAAGGAAACACTGAGTGTGCTTAAATCAATGATGAGACGACAAGATGACAGTCACTGGTAGAAAGATAATGTATATTCCAAGAATCTAAACAACAGGACAGGAGTTGGCTCCAAAGCACAAGACAGCAAAGCCAAGGAGATGCAGGAAAAAGCACACACATATGCATGCACACACACACGTGCATGCACATGTAAGCACACGCACATGCACACACACACACACACACACACACACACCTCTAGTAGGAGAGGGAAGCCAATTACTGTCAGCACCAGTATTTTCTCCCTTGTGGCAACAGTGAAACCCAATGTCAAACAGAAACAAAACACGCTATCTCGATGGAAAAGAATTCCCTTTGAGACAAGGATTCCCTCCCTACAGAAGCAGCTTATTTGGAGAATGAAGAATACAGCATTATCTTGAAGGAAAGAACTGACTTGTCTGGGTTAGCACTGCAAGCCCACAGAGCATCTCACCAGCACCAGGGCTGAAACAGGAAGATCACTGGGGTGTGGCAGAGGATCAGTCATGAGCCACACACTGGACCAGGCTCAGCACCAAGCACTCCACAGTGCTTTCCCTGCCTTGAAATCACCCTGCCTATTTCCAGGTGAGGAACTGAACACAGAGCTTAATTAAGGAGCTCCACACAGTCAGGAATACGCAAAGGCCTCTCCCCAGGAACCTGTTCCCAACCTGGGCTCTTGATACACCCATGTGGTTGCTAAGCAGCATTTTCCATCAACAACAGCAAGAGTCTTGAGTTCATAATAGACAGTAACGGAAGGTCTCCATCTTCACTGAGGTCAGCAATACTGGCCCTGGGCAGCCCCGCCTACAAGCAGCAATCCTGGTCCTCATGGGCTGCAGCGCAGGACATTTGAAGGGCTGCCACTCACAGGCTACTGCAGAACCCCGTGGGACTGTTTCAGCCACATCTGGCCAGATTCTGTCACACAGACCAAAAACCAGGTCAGCACTCTGCAGAGAAGACCGGAGAACGTGCATGGTGACAGATGCCTGGTGCTGTACGTGCTGTTCATGTCTCTGTAGATCTTTACCCTATTACCATAATGCCATGTTGTATGTATTGCACTCCCGTAGAAAACAGAGGCCTGACTGGGTCAGTGAAGTTGACCTTAGTCAGTCAGTAAGGCTACATAAGTACAAGGACCCAAGCCCAACAACCAGAATCCATATAAAAAGCTGGTCAGATGGTACACACTTGTGATCAAATACTGGAGAAGAAAACATGGAAGGATCCCCGGGGCTTTCTGGCTAGCCAGTCCAGGAACTGGTAAGCTCCAAGTCATAGTGAGAGCTTTTACATGTTTATGCTCACTTGTGCTCACACACTTCTCACACACACACACACACACACACACACACGTCTGATTCTAACCGTCTCATCCTAACCATTTCAACCCAGGTTCCTTCTATGGGATCCCACTTGCTCTGCCATCATCAGCCTTCCCACTGAAGAGGCTCCTGCCAAGACACACGGGCCAGCCTGCCAGCACTCTTCCTGCTGTGTGGCCTTTGCCTCCTATGGCTTCGCTATGGTGGCATGAGGTGGCTACGGGCCCTCCTGCTGGTGTGGGTCTCCCTGAACATGGACCAACACCTTGGCAGATCTTGGCAGCTAGCATGGTGCCTGGAACACAACAGATGCTTCAGAATCGATGGCCAGAAGAACGAATTAGAGAGAGAGGGGACAGTGACTTAATTCAGAGCAAACCGACACAGATAAATGCATGCTGCTTCTTTCACGCAGATGCAATGAAGAACCTTTCCGAACCACAGCAGAGAAACTTCTTTTACCAATCCTTACTATAAAACACTTGCTTAAAAAAAAAAATCCCACTTCCACGTGCTGGCCAGCGAGCACCTGTATCCGTCAACACTACACCTCTCGGCCGTCAATCAAACACGGTTCTGCCAAAGTTCTGACAGCCCTCATGATTTGACTGTGAAAAGGAACAACACATCAAGCGGAATCATAAAGGAAGAAAATGGGGTGGAAAAGGAAAAAACAACCGCTCTGAAATCTTGTCTCAGAAGATCCATCTTTCCTGAGATGTGCCTCCCGTTAAATCAGTAAGAATATCTGTCAGAGATAGCCTGCTACACCATTTGGCTGATGTCAAAGCTAAATAAACCAGATCAGAAAACCAGCAAGTGGCAGGAGAGAAATGAAGGGGCTCGGAGCAGCCGGGCTGTAACTCGCATGGTTTGCTTGCTGATTTTTTGGGGGAGGAGGGGAGGGAAGTCGCGGCGATGGCTGCAGTCATTTGCGGTACTAATGTCCAATTCAGCCTTCTTTCATTCCCTTGATTTAGGTGGTCAGAGTGGTCCCGTAGCCGACACGGGGAAGCTGTGCTGTTTAGCAGGCTGTTTAATGGGAAGCTGGCAGTCTTATTTCTTTTCTAGATTTGGTTTGTCACTAGGTCTCCATTACATGCCACTCAGCTTTGATGTCTTTGGACAGGACTGATCAAAAGATGTCATTTGACCTACACAGCATGGCAGAAACTTGGAGAAGTCTCATAAAGCGACACTCTGGCTGTAAATAAAATGACATTATTATTTCCTCTCTCCCATCATGTAGAAAAGCCAATTATGGTAATGCACCGCACGTCAATGAAAATACAGCAATCTTTTTGGAGCAGCGACTGCAGGCATCAGTATTGCAACTCTCCTTCCTGGGAAAATTTGCCCATTGGAAAATGAAGAGGAAGGAGGTGATAGATGTCTTAAAGACACTTAATAAAATCCCAGACAGCTAAGAGAAGTGCAAGTCAGCAAAACAATTGGAAGTGTAAAATGCAAACGGTTAAGTTTCCAAATTATCTAATAATTTAATCTTTGGTGATTTATATTCCGTCACCAAAATGGCCAGTATCATGTCCCCGCGTCTCTTAGCATTTGACTGACAGGGAAGCGATTTATGGTACTAATAAACCCCTTGTACCTATCACTTCTTAAGAAGTCAACTGGGGGGAGGGGTTCCGACCTTGCTTGTGGGATTCATTTGGAAGTTAAGTCATGGGCACAGTCTTGTCTGTCCTATGTCTGTGAGACCATGTGACCATCATGCTCCAGCATCCCTGCTGTTCCTGTTGTTTACAAACACCCCATTTTACTATCCCACAGATTCAAAACAATCTTCACCTCTCCCTTACAGCAGAACTCCTTAGTCAGAACTAAACAGTCACACAAATCCCTCAGTGGCTCTTTAAGGAGTGGGTTCCCTCTGGACACACCTGAGACACAGTGAAACGTACAAAGCCCCTTTCCATGTGTGTCAGGCCCACTGAAACAGTCGCCCACTGTTTGTGCCCTGGAACCTGTTTGTGTCAGGAACCAAACAGTCCCACCTCTCCTCAACCTCCAAAGGACTCTGCCACTAAGCACGGAAGTGGGGTAATGTTGGGTGCGGTGTTCTGTGGATGGGACAGTCTACTGTATGACCATGTCTCTGAGACACCGTGGGGTCCTCTGTGGACATCCCTTATTCAGACCATGAGGAGGCTTTGGAATCACCTTTGCAAACTGTGGGTGGAGGTCAGCTGCGCAAGGAGCTTCTCTCAGGGGTACACTTTAAATATTTCTGTAATCGTGGCATACATTCATTTCCAGGAAAAAAAGACTGCTGCGATTTTTATCTATTTAAATCAGGGAAATAAAACTGTGCTGGAAACTCTACATCTACAGGAGAAACAAAAAAAAATTGGCTATGTCAGAAAATTCTTTGAATGTTCCAATTATTTGGGTTAATTTTTTTCTCCATTATATCAAGTCATCTCTAAGCACGCCCTGCAACTACGTCTTTTCCCCTGCAATTTAATCTTAGTACATAATAAAGTATGGATTAAATTTAGAAGCTCCAACAAATTGCAGTAACTTTAAATAATATTCGTCATGTCAATAGTGCCAGGGGCTTCAAAAGAGATGACATTTATAAGGCTGCAAATTTTATCAAAAGGACTCCCAGGGAGTCCCCTGCCAGGAACACACATTGCTGCAGGAGGATCTTGGGAGCCTATATGGTACTTGTGATACAGGCACCTTCAACTGCAGTGTGGAAGGAGACAACCCAAAGAAAGCCTAAGTTGCCCCAGGTCTGCCCCAGGCTTTGATTTGCCAGGGCCATCACGTTTCAGTGTGGACTTCGTGCATCCTATGGCTACGTTAATTACTAGAACTTCTTCACGCCAGTCAGTAAGCAGCTCAACATGGCCCTCAACTACCTCCTTCCCAGGGCCTCCTGTTTACTTTCACATGACTAAAGGAGACTGGATTCTTGTTGTGGGGGGTAGGGGGCAATGCTATCTAAGAGCTAAAACATCAATGCAATATGCTGACGTCCTCAGGTTTCCCTCCCAAAAGAGCTATTGTTTAATATGATATACTTGAACTGCAAAGAAAATTCTGGAACAGACAAATAGGTCAACCTCAATGGATAAGTATGAGGACAGGGAGGCCCTGGCTCTGGAGGATACACCCATCATGGCCTGCAGCCGACCATACCTCTCCAGTATCCCCTGTGTAACAAGTAGGATCTGAGCCACCATCCACAACCAGGCACAGGATTCTGGGTGCTGACAAGTACTAGCCTTGCTTAGGAATTTCCTCTAGATCTCCAGGGACCTCAAGGTCAAAGACTCAAGGCATTATAAAACCAGAAGTGGGGATGAAGGAGGTACTTCCATTCATTCACAAAAGCGCCAGGACCTGAGTCTGCCCTGCGAGAGCTCACAAGAAGCAAGCAAACCACGATAGTAGGAAAAAGCACAGCAGCGCGCAGGTAGGAGGCCAGAGCGGCAGATCCTGGGCCCATTTGTCAGCCAACGCAGCTGAGTCAACAAGTTCTAGGGGAAAGTCAAGGATCCTCTCAAAAGACAAGGTAAACACCCACTCCTGGCTCTGACTTCTGTGGACACACACACACCTGCACATCCATGGACATGCACACAACACACATACACACATGCATGCAAGCACTCACACATGCACACACACACACATTATGAAAGCAACAAAAATAATCCTGAGGCACAAGCACATAAGGAAAAAATGATGTACAGTTAAGCTGTCCTGGCAAGTGTATTCACTAAATGTAAGTGCTTTATTGCCTTTTAGGTGGGAATTCATGAGCTGTATATGGGTAGGAAAGACCAAATTCATCATCAGGCAAGAATTACAAAGTATTCCCACAGTCCTGAGTTTGAAAGAGTCTAGTCTGGAGTGAGGGGCTGCGATCAGAGAACAGATTTATCCACTGATATATCATTCCTTACCCCAATATTAAATTTTATGTGGAAATCTAGGAATTTAAAAGCTTCACATTTTTGAGCAATAAAAAAGAAATACAATATCCTGTTGCCACGCACAGCGACACTTCATGCAGGAAAGAAAACCATTCTCCTTAGCTATTCTTTGAAATACGACCTAAGACGTCATTTAATTTTTGAAAACCCTGAGGTCATGTAACACACTTTCTCTGTCATTTGTAAGTACATTAACTCAGTGGCCATACGACAGCGAAATTATGATAATGGGCTGCTCACATGGGTCAGACAGGCAGTGCACTTCGTGTTAGCTTCAAACAATGTCAGGACACAGTCCCAGTGAGCCAGGACAGCAGAAGAGAGCAGAGTTTACTTTTCCCAAAGTGCCTCTGCCTGGAGCCCATGCATGCACATGAAAAAGACACGGGACCCAACCTCAGTGGGGAACCTCACAAAAGCAGTGCACCGAAAGACAAATTTCTCCTAGAAAAAATAAAGGGGTCGGGGGGGAGCTGTAAAATCACAGGTGAGAAGTTGAAAGGGGAGGCCAACTTAGGCTCCCTTTCAAAACATCTCTACCGTGGTCCAAGACACAAACATTCCGTGCATCAAAATCGCTCCATTAAACTGCTCTAAACAAGTGGCATTTTTTTTTTTTTTTGGTTTTTTGAGACAGGGTTTCTCTGTAGCTTTGGGGCCTGTCCTGGCATTAGCTCTTATAGACCAGGCTGGCCTTGAACTCACAGAGATCAGCCTGCCTCTCCCTCCCAAGTGCTGGGATTAAAGGCGTGCGCCACCACCGCCCGGCACAAGTGGCATATTTAAAGTACCTGTGTAAGTAGAAAACAGATCTTTAATATTTCTCTTCTGTGCTGAACTTTTCTGAGAAGTCAGAAGAAGCAGAAGGAGAAAGTACTTTGCATTGCATGTGCGTCTCTGACCAGATATGTTTTACAGAACGAGATGCAGCTGCGAAGACAGTTTGATCCAGAGTTTTCCTGACAAGCATTTGGACCTGGCTTTGATCCCCAGCATCCATGTAAGAAAGGTAGACAAGGTGGTGCTCACTTGTAACCCCAGTGCTGGGAGGAAGAGGTGAAGACAAGCAGATCCCTGGGACTCAGTGGCCAATCAGCTTGTCCCAACCAGACAGTCACAAAATTACAGTGTTTCAAAAAGCAACATGCTTTAAAAATAGCACTCAAGGCTGATCTCTGACCTCCACATATATGTATGCATTCATGCACACACACGTGTGCACGCGCGCACGCGCACACACACACACACACAAAGACATACCTAAAGAGTTTGCAGCCAGAAATCCCCTTCCCCTCTATAAAGAAAACAACAGACATGTACCTAAAGTCTAACAACAACTTTCTTACAGGACACCAAGTACACATCTTGTTCTGATTGATGCCCATAGGGTTACACCCCTCAGAAACCCTGCCACCCATGACTGTGGGGCAGGTTGCTGTGCCTTTAATGAGCCTTCAGGAGACCCTGTCCACCTCTGGCTGCCACCTTGATCTTGGGATAATTTGCTAACTACCTGTGTATCAGAGTGCAATCCCTTTTAAATAGTCCTTCCCCTTTCGTCTCCTTTTCTCTATACTAAAAGGAAAAAAAAAATCTGTCAGTGTAATAGCTCCTGGGAGAACTCTAAGCATGAGGTTGATAAAGACAAAGGCAGAGAAACACCACCCGAATGCAAAAGTTAACTGAGCAGCAGAGATAATTGCTAGGATAATTATTTTGATAGAAGCCAGTTGAAAGCTTCAGTCGCGTGTTTTACTGTTCCTGTTAAGGGTAAACTATCCATTTCAGGTATTTGCTACTCACACACATATTTACTGGATGACATTTTGTTTTCAATTTATTTTTGGAAAAAAAATCGTAACAAAACCCAGGGACTTTACGCGTATAACTAGCGAGGTAAAATTTTAACATATCTCTGTAAGGACAATACTGTAATTCTATAAATGCGTGGCATGGCCTAACCTTGTGAAACAGGCTCACCGGTCTATGAAACCCTGTGTTTCATAGGAAAGAAGAAACACAAAGAAGGACACTTTGGGCTATTCCGTGGTCGGTATCTTGCTGCTTCTCTTCCAGACTTAAGGGGCTGACAAAGGAATTTAACGTCGTCTAACTACAGTAGCCTTGAGCAAAGATACAATTACAGCTCAAAAGCATCCCTGATTCCAGACGGTTGCTGGAGTCATGGTATAAATCAACAATTGCATCCTCCCTTTTCTTCTGCAGACTGCTCCTTCCATGAACAAAATACAGGGGGAAAAAAAAACTTGGTTAAAAGGTCATTTTGTTTTCCTCAATGCCATAAAAACAGCATAGTTAGATCAGGCATGCATATGAAAATCGGCTTAGAAAAACACTGCTTTTCCTTCACACTGAGTTACTGTATCTGTATAAAATGCTGATACCTACACCAAGACTAACAGAGACCAAAATCTCTATGCTCTAATGGCCGGAATGGAAATAAGAAGCACAGACATACTGGACACGGTTATTTTGTCCTGGCATCACTAGTAAAGGGAGTCACTTCCTCAATTGATAAACACATACTTAAATTAATTTAAGTGTGTTAAGGGTTAGGCATGGTAATATCTGCATGTAAGGAAGGTACTTCTAAAATACACAATGTGGTCTCATAGACTGTACTGATGACTAGTACCTCACTCGTAATCCTGTTTAGCTTAAAACGAAAGTGTGTCTCATTTTAAGAACAAAGAAGTCCAAAGATTATTAAAAACAGCGGCAACACGGGCAGAAATGCAGGTGGAGCCTGCTCACAAGTCTAATCCAGAGATAAAAGTTGGACCTGATTTTTCTACAGAAATAATGTTACTTGGTAGATTTCGCTCCTGACAAACAATTCCATGCCCTTTATTTAAAAAAAAAAAAAAAGCTTTGACCACAGGTGACAGTTTAATTGTAACAGCTAATGAAACTGCATTCTAAACACACCTTATGGAACACCAACAGATTCACCATGCAGGCAGCACAATTCTGAGAAAAAAAGGACAATTTCTGGAGCTGACTCTGGTCCCTAACAAGAGTCACTGAGGAAGGCCATGGCTGTGCTAACAACCTGGACGCCATTAAGTAAGCATGCCTGGCCCCTCTCTTGCCATGAATTAGATTGGCTAGTCTCCCGAGAATTTCTTGTTTGTGGGCCACACTTTTCTCTGTCTCCCATCCTTTCCTCTCTCTACTTAGCTGTGATGTAGCCATTAGGGAGTCAACATGCACGATCTTCCCTTCTGAGTGGACAACATAGTTTGCACTTCTTTGCTTCCTTGAGATTGGACATTGGCAGTAATGTATGGGCAGAAGTGATGCCATATCCTTCCAGCAAGCCTTCAGGAACTGGCATGTGTATAAGCTGCGATATCCCTCCCCGAAGTAGGAATCAGCAGCTTCGCAGGCAGATGGTACATACATGTTCGCTTTGTCCCTCTGTGGGGATGGACACAGAAATGGATGTGAGCAGCAGAGGATCCTCTGCCACTCAAGCCCAGGGCTGTTCCTACAACAACATCCCAATCCTCTATCCTCCTTGCATCCAAGTGATCAGGCTGGTTGTGGCTCAGCTAGCCTGGGTCGCTTGTGAACAGTCGCTGAAGCTGGCTGAAAAGTAAGGTGCCACAGAGGAGAAACCTCAGACCCAGGATGAGGAATGGCCAGGAGAAAGGGTGCACTTCCCACCACCACTGGGCTTCGGGCACGTCTCTCTTACATGGACAGAGGGGTGCCATAAAAATAGCAGAAGCTCCCTCCCTTGGGTCCCTTTAAGCTGGGAAAGTTCGAGTTTGTCCTGACACATCATGCATCAGGACTGCAGGCTGCAGTTGGGACCCAAGCACTCAGCGAGAGGACTGTTTCAGATCAAGGCCAGGTGAAGGTGCTCTCTAGCCAGGTGTTCCTAGAAGATCAAGGTGAGGGAGCCGGGAAGTGGTCATCCTGGTCATCCTTCCCCAGTACCGCCTACCACCAACACTCCTGAATGGTGCACCTACAGCCAGTCACCTGATCTCTCCAACTAGGAAAGGAAGCAGAGGAAGGCAAGAGGAGGGACTGGTGCAGAGCTGGAGAGACATTCTGTCTGCTTATCACACACCAGCGGCCTGACTTTCACCTGCTTGACCCCAGGCCCCTTCCACTTGGGGTGCAAGGAGAAAATGCTGCCTTTGATTTCACAGAACTTAGATGCAGGGTGTGGGAAGGATGCCCTCGACCTGCATGACGACGTGAGACAAAACGCTACAAGCATTTCGCAGGAGTGACAGGTCAAAAGATAAAATGCAAAGCAGGGAGTGGACGTCTGTCTCATCTGTGGTCAGACACATAAAAGTTTGCTGGTGCAATGCATCTGTCCACTGGTGGACAATGGCCAGGGGAACACGAGGCCAGACGGGGACACAGAAAGGACTCCTTGGGCTGCTCCCCTCTTTCTCCTTCCTTCATTCACTTATTCACATTCAGGACTGAGCCTAGAAAGCCAAACCAGCACCAAGGAGCCGACGACAGCAGCCAATAGAACACAGAGCCAGTGTGAAGCCCATGTGGCCTCACATAGAACCTAGGACATTTTACACAATCAAACCAGGAACGCTGACAAAACCTTTGGAAATCACAAGTGTACACGTAGGGCACCCACCTGGGGTTGCCGTTACCAAAAGGCGGCACCGCTATCACCTTCAGATTCACTCATTTCTCACCACTCACAACTCTGCCCTCTTCCATTCTGAGAAACAGAGGCAGGCAATGCACCCAAGGTCTCAGGGAGGGAGGGAGGGAGGGGGATCTGGATCCAAATGAGCAGGCCTGACACAGATTAAAGTTAGAAATGTCATCAGAGTTCACGGAGGACACAGAGGTTGCAATGGGGACCAGGATTGATGGTACAAAGCATCCCAGACAGAGACACCAAGTCACACAGAAACATGCCAGAGACCAATGCAAAAATGTGCTAATGGATCTTTAGGTGACAACTTTTTGTTTTTTTCCTAGCAGCAAACTACATTGCAGGTGCATGTGTGTGCATGGTCTTGTGTGTGTGGATGTGCGAGTGAGTACATGTGCATGCGTGTGCATTTGGAGGTCAGAGGTCAACCTTCAGTACTATTCCTTGGGTGTCATTCCCCTTTATTTTATCCTGAGAAGGACCTCTCACCAGCCTGTAGCTCACTGATTCGGGGAGGCTAAGTGGCCAGTCAGCCCGTCTCTGTCTGTCCACTGCTGGCATCACAAGCATTGATGCCATGTCCACCATTTTACATGAGCTTTGAGGATCAAGCTCAGGTCTTCCTGTCTGTACAGCAGACTGAGCCATCTCGCCGTCCCCAACAATGGGGCTTCTTGAGCAATATAATACCAACGTGTTAGAAATGAAGATCTTTTACTAATTGACATAATAGCTTCAGATAATCAATGGCTCTACAGCATTTTCTCACAGGAGGCTGTGCTCTCTCTCAGGTTCATCCTATTATTGCGAGCCAACTCTTGCCCTTCCCCCCACCTTGCCCAAGCCAAGATTCTGAGACATGTGGAGAATCACATGTGCCTCTTTGGCGAACGACAAGAAGAGGCATGGTTTTATCACAGCAATAAAAAAGGACCCATCGCTTAAAAATAGTTTAGCATCTTCTGTATGCATTAAGGTTTTTGGTAAATGTTTCAAATGAATTACTGCCATCGAAAGGAAATCACATGCTATCTGTGGCCTTGAGTGGTCTGTCAGTGAAGAAGGCCAGTTCATTAATGATCTCCCAACTGAAGATCAATTTGATGAAGCTTTTTAACTGTCTTCCTTAAAACTGCAGCAAATAGCAGGAAGGGCCTGAGCCTCAGGGATGCAGGCCCAGAAGTGTACGTCACATACATCCTCAGGACAATAAATATACATCACTGCTGGCTTCTGGATACATAGGCAATAACATCAAGTTATTTGGGTATTTAA
This sequence comes from Ondatra zibethicus, assembly GCA_004026605.1. NCBI lineage: Eukaryota > Metazoa > Chordata > Mammalia > Rodentia > Cricetidae > Ondatra > Ondatra zibethicus. The sequence continues at coordinate 118,951 of PVIU01002376.1, read as the reverse complement.
AAGCCATGGCACTTCCCCATAAGTCTGTCATAAGCAGAAATACTTCCCCTGAAATAACACAGCTTCAAAACGAAAACCAAAGTCTTCATTTCAAGCACAAAAACGCCTCCAGCTTCCTGGCTCTCTATGGATGTTTATGGGGCAGGTAAAATGTGTCTCCTCCACACAACTTGTGTTGCTTTGGAACTTACTGGAAGGCCTTGGATACAGGTATGTGACTGTGTATGATCGTGGACCTTCTAAACTGCAAAGCTTCAAACGGATAAAGAGTTTCTTGTAAGAGGAAACTTTCCTGCATCCCCTCCTCTCTATCCACGAATCACGTGATGACAACTCTGTGGCGTCTTCCTAGAGGAGGGCAGTTTGGCTTTCACTGTGATCTCTAATTCATACATGAAAAGCAAGAGATCTCTCCTTCTCTCCCTGTTTTGTTCTCTTAGTTAAGCCATATACCCCTTCTGACTGCACGGCTATATTGATAGCATGTCTTCCTAAGAACATTGTTTTTTTCTATGAAGCATAGAAAGTCCTGCTCTATGGAAACATGCTTATGCGCTTATTCAAAGCCATTTGAGTGTCTTTCTTCATTAAAGGGCTTGCATTCTTACCTTGGCCAGTATCCCTATGAAAATAGCTCCCAAATTAAATTCCTAATAAATTAATAATTCACCTTTGTTAAGTAATTTAATTTCTTTTATGAGTAATAAATAGTTCTTATGACATTCTCTAGGACATAAGTACAAACGTTATTTTTCTTCATTACTTCAGTCTCCTCCTGAGTACTAAAAGTAGAACAGCCACGGAAGAAGTGTTCAATCTGCTCTCTTTGGGTTTTGTACCTAGGGCACTGATGTAAAAACCCCATCATGCTTACCAGAGATCAGACATTTTGGTTGTTTATTTACATAAGAAATAAATTGCTAAAGATGTTAAATATTAGATTTCATTTATATCATCTATGCTAAATCGAAAGAGGTAAATTTTATATTTGTCCATGACTATATACAAATTTATACTGTGCATTTATTTATTCTTTGAAAGTTTCATAAATGTATACAATGTAATACACTCATATCTAACCCCTATTTTCCTGCTCCACCCCCATAGACCCCACCTCTTACCATATCCCCTCCTGATTTCATGTCTTCTTTATTTCCTCCTTTTAAAAAGATTCTACGGTGTCCAATCAGTTCTGCCTATATGTGTACGGGTGTGGAGTCATCCACTGGAACAGGGGCAACATACTAGTAGCCTTGCCCCAAAATAAAAATATCTATCTTTTACATATTTCACAACTACATAAAATATATGTATAGTTTAAATATACATTGTTAACAATTAAAAAAGCATATAACTATTAAAATATGCAAGTGAAATTTTTCCTAATACCTATTATTATTAAATATTATGTAATTGCATTAACTATAAAATAAATACATGTTAAGATGTGACAGTTGGCTCATATTATATCTCCAGCTATGTTGGGGTAATAGGCTGTTTAGAACACACAAGTTATTGCATGCATGTACATGCATACAGCATGTTACCTGCATATGAAACATGTGCTTCATACTGAGCTACGCTCACTCTAGTGGTCAGACTCACACGGCTGTGAAACTGACTCAGCTTCTCCAGGCATGGAAGCGCTCACCACTTCCCACAGACCTATGAGGGTGACAGCTCGCGGTGAATGGGTAGATGGGAACCAACCATGAACGTGTGTGGGAAGAACCCACTGAGCGCCATGCATTTCTAAACACTGCAAGAGGAAAAGCACCCCAGATGGCAGAGAGCAGGAGAGGAAATACAGATTAGGAGAACAAAACCAAGCATTTCTAGCCAATTCCACTCAAAATACATGCACAGTATAACAGACGTAGAAAGTGTACTTGGCTGTGAGAAATTACATGCAAAAAGAAATCCCCATAAAATAGACGAGGAATTTATACAGTCACTTTTTGATGGTACATCTCAAAGTAATACTACAGCTAATCAGAGCCCAGGCAGAGTGCAGCATGGGAGGCTGGGCTTCTGGGTCACAGAGCTTCCCTTTGAAACCAGAACTTTACATATATTAAGAGTTTATGGACTAGAAATCTACTTGTAATATATCTGATTTTGATGTGTGTTTTTTTTTTAAACCATGTTGAGTACAAATTAAAATCCTCCAGAAAACTAGAAACAGAACTTATCAACAAGAGTGATCGGCACCTAAGGCGAAGATCTCCACCAGTTCTAAGAAAGGCCTCTGCTGACAGCTCTTTCATACAACTCACTCTTCTTCCATCTTCTCGGCTCCTTCTCGCCGCCCGTTAGGTCATCCCGTCCTTTCTCGCCATTCCTGGGTGCCATTCCCGACAATCTCAACTTATGTTTTAATTCACGAGCGCTGAGAGCCACGGATACTAGGCTACATAACGCAACCAAGAAGCAAGATCAAAACAGTGAGTGAGAACGGTGAAGGCACTGGGGCTAGGAGTGAATACTGCGACTCAGGACACCGACTTTTGATGCCTCACCTCTGGCTCTCGGCTCTGTTTCGGGAGATGTAGATGGTAATTACTGCCTTTATACATTTCTGATGTCTTACTACGTTGCAAGAATATATTTCCTTATTAATGCCCCCAAAGCCTTATTTACATATTACAGCACTATCATCCTTGGGTCCCTGTGCAGACAGGGTAGAAACAAGGTGAGAGAAACAGACGCCATGATTGCAACAGAACAGAAATGTCCCTGTCAACTCATTCGCTCTCCCTCCTAGACCGCAGCACATAATGAAACATACTAAGGTGTAATTTTTACTTTGAAAACAAATGGTGGCTGGAGGGATGGCTCCATGTGCGGAGTACTCACCATACATGCACACAGACATGGATTTCATCCCTAGCTCTCACATAAAGAAGGCAGATGTGGCAGGAAAGACTATAATTCCGGCTCTGGGGAGGTAGAAACAGATCTGGAAGATGCTGGCCAGCAGTCTGGACAAATGCTGAGCGCCAGATTCAGTGAGAGACCATGTCACAGAAGAGAAGTTTGTAAGCAATATATTTCAACCTCTGGCCTCTGTAAGCAAAGACATGTTTACATGCACCTACACACACACACACACACACACACACACACACACACACACACACATGCATGTTAACACAGACATGAGCAAGTGCAACACAACCACACAGAGAACAAATAAAATGATGGAAATTACTTTACATTCGGCCAAAGACGACCAAAGGGAATTACCCCCAAGCATATCTTTATTGCAGTGGACACGAGCCCAGGCCCCCAAGGTTCCGAGTACTTACAGGGAACTAGACATGCACCATGACAACAAAAGCCCAGAATACAAACGGATATGATGCCCTGAGTTTTTAAAGATTTATTCACTGTCACCAGATAATGCTGACTTACTGAAAAGCTGTAAGTATTTATAAAGTGGCGCATGAAGCAGATAACAGCAGAGGCCCCCAACCCTGAAGGCTGAGGAACGGAGAGGAGTTCATTATTAATGCTCCTTGTGACAATCAGCCTCAAACCCTATGAGGTGGGCACCTTTTATATTCAAATACAGTTCTGCTCCCTAACTCAGTGTTCGAGCCCCTCTTCCTGCCAGCTCACTCTGCAAAGGTTCACTTCCTAAACAGTTGGTCTTCACACACTGGCCGCTGTTCCCATACCTGCAGAGAGAACTCCTCACCCCCAGGCAAACACCTACATCTTGGCCAGGGTTCCTGTGTGGGCATTTGAATTGCAGAAGACATTTTAAGAGATCATCAACAGATACTAATGAATCCTTTTTCCTAAACTTCATTTGTCACTGATTTTCACAAATGTTCAAAAGCTACCGTGTTTTCCTCAGAATAGAGAAAGCTGCTGGATTAGGCCATTAAAAAAAAAAAAGTAAAGGCTAAAACCTAGATTGTGCTATCACACAGAAACAAACAGGAACCCCATTAATACAGAAAGCTAATTAGGAAGCAAACAAAACTCAACAGCACAGAAATTCCGCAATAACAACCAACTAAAGATACAGCAGAAAAGCAGCTCTGTCCATAAAGAGAAATATCACAATAAATAACAACAGAAAATAACACTCAAATAAATTTGAGAAGATATCCATTTTACCTTTAGGATTGGAAAGTTTATTATAGGTATGCTAAGTAATTTTGAATTCATTTATCAAAGCAATACCATTCCAATGAAACCACCTAAACTACTGTTTTAAGCTGACCAATAATTCTATGGTTCATCTAATACAGATAAACAAAATATACTCCAGAAAGAGCAAGAGCCAGGAGGGTAGGAAACCACAGGCCATCTAAAACATATCAGAAGGCCATAATAATTCCAACAGGGGAAACAGGCTGGGAACAGAGAACACCTGAGTAGGATCTTAGTGCACACTGCAGGTAGCGCTTAAGAGTCAACATTAAAAATAAGACAGATTTTTAATGGCATTAGAAAAACTGCTTTTGAAAAATAAGTGCCACATGTCAATCTCACACCATGTATCAGAATTAATTTCATGGTCATTGACTATTTAAATAAAAAATTCTAAGAAAATAAATCTGAATATTGAAATAATCTTGAGAATTGGAAGGAGGTTTTAAGTGTTGCTTCAAAGGTAGAAAATACACAGAGAAGGATCATTTAAACTACACAAAAACAATTTAACACACTGAAGAATAAAATTCCATAACCCAGAGAAACTGTTGTAAGTAGGGAAGGCTGTTGGCAATAAAGGCACCAAAATAAATTAAAGCATGTAAAATGTTTGACCTAACAAGTTTTACTTGTGGGAATTTATCAAGAAGATGATGAGATGGTCACCAAGATATTAATTACAGACGGTTGCTTACAAGGGTGAATGTGGGAGAGACCCAGCCTTTCAACAACCCTACATTCCACAACAGCGTGCATATCAATAAAATGTGGTGCACCACACACTGAAGATGACACGTGGTGCCCAGAAAGGACGCCATCCAGACACACAGAAACAGGCACATGTGATATACAGAAAAGACATGATACAGACACACAGAAACACACACACGTGGTGCACAGAGAGGACACGATCCAGACACACAGAAACACACACACGTGATGTACAGAGAGGACATGATCCAGACACACAGAAACATACACACATGGTGTACAGAGAGGATGCAATCCAGACACGCAGAAACGCACACATGTGATGTACAGAGAAGACGCGATCCAGACACACAGAAACACACACATGTGGTGTACAGAGAAGACACGATCCAGACACACAGAAACACACACACGTGGTGCACAGAGAGGACACGATCCAGACACACAGAAACACACACACGTGGTGCACAGAGAGGATGTGATCCAGACACACAGAAACACACACACGTGGTGCACAGAGAGGATGTGATCCAGACACACAGAAATACACACACGTGGTACACAGAGAGGATGTGATCCAGACACATAGAAACACACACTGGATCATTTCTGGATGGTGGGATTTCACAAAAGCTTCACTCAATTTTAAATGTGTTCAAATCTTTCCAAAATAAACATGTATCGTCCACATAATCTTAAAAGGTAACCGGAGGCAGCGGAAGCAGAAGAACTATTTTTCAATGTCAAACCTTCCAGGGGAATCATCTACAACTACCTTCTAGAAAGATGAGGTAATGTCGTTATTGTAACTTCTCCAAATCAACAAGACAAATGAACAAAGAAACAGAAAAATGAGCAAATACCACAAGCAAAACCAATTCAAAAGGGAAGAAACACATTTGTCTAATAAAGCATGTGGGGGGAGGGGATGCCACCCTCACTGGCAGCGGCACTGCATGGTTAGATGTGGGCATTCTCACAGGCTCTAACGAGAAAGGTACCTGGAAATATTTTGAAGTCAGATTTTCGATAGGTGTCAATGCTTGATCAAAAAAAGGGGAAAAATGCCTAAAGAGATAAGTGTGGAAAGTGTACAAAGGAGCGTGTGCCCAAAGTGTTCACGAGGCAATGAGCAAAGCGGAAGCTGGCAAATACTATCATCAGTTTTGTTTAAAAAAAATTAAAAAGAGGCAAAAAAATAGAAAAAAGAAAAGAGAAGAAAAAAAGGTTCTGGAAGGATTCAGATAAAATTTCCATAGTACTTATATCAGGTAGAATGTTTTCTAAATCTTCCATGTAGCATGAATAGTTTTGCAAAGAAGAGGAAAAAATTTAAATAATTCAGGAGTTATCAGCCTTAATTATTTTTCTGAGACTAGAAACATGAAGCAACAGTTTCTCCAAAGATGGACTTTACCAGTAAAAAGAAGAGCGCAGATAAAAGCAAAGAAAAAAAATAAAAAGCCCCTCGGCAGTAGCAGGGTGCGAGCTGGACACAGCGCGGAGTCCTGGATGAGCGATTGTGCTCTCCCCTGGGAAACTGCAGGGCTGGGGCTCAGCAGCTGGAGAGAGCTTCAAGCACGCAGCGCAGGGCAAGGCTTGGCCTGTCTGGATTGGTCCTCCCACGACCCTCACAAGGAATCATTCAAGATGGCCTCCTTCTCTCCGGTCCCTGCATGCCTGGTTGTAGCACTGTTATGAACTCTGAGTTCCAATGTCTGGGGCTCTCTACAGCCTTTGTTGGTTAGTAGAAGGATTCATGAGTTCTCTAAGGAACCATGTACCGCCTTCTGGCAAGATCAAGGGCCCTGAATACACAATGGTTCCTTTACTTCCATGAAGGGACAATCGTACCTCAATGAAGACAGAGCAACGGGGGAGACAGGTCCAGTCACTCCCTCGCTGGCTAGCTTGTCACTCACCCATTCACTCAGCAAACACTTACTTACTGTCCAGTTGGCCGGGCACTGTCCAGGGCAGTGGAAAGGGAAATGGGCTCCGACTTCCAGCTGCCCTGGCTCCAGCTGGAGAGCTGGTCGCGTAGTGCCAAGAACAGAATTGGCAAGGATGACAGCAGGCCACTGCACTGGAAGGACGGCCCATAGACAGCAGTGAGGGCTGGGAGCGCCAATCCAGAGGCGGCCCTTCCAGGCCCTGGGCTGGGAGATCCCTTGCTGACAGGTGACACACAGCAGCATACAACCTGCATCTCTCGCCCTGTGCAGAGAGGGGGAGCAGAGCAGCTCCCAGGAACAGTGCCTGGGGTGGTGAGGAACCTGTATCCTTAGCCTTTCTTGCACTTTATGGGCGCCCTGAAGACTGTGCAGGAGGCAGAGGCAGGCAGATCTCCGTGCGTTCCAGAACAGCCACTGGGTCCTATCAAATGTCCTCTCCCCTTCCTCCAGCGGAGAGCTAGGTTCCAGTCTGCTGGCAGTGGTCTTTGGATGGCCTGCAGACTGCTGGTCTGTGTGCTGCTTATTTATATCTGACACCCTGGCTTCTGCAAACATCTCTAGACCTGTTATAAAGAACCCCAGGCTGGGTCTCTCAAGACACAGCAGAGAATGCAGACACAAGAGGGTATAATTAGATGGCCCTACTATGCAAATACATGATGCATGGTGGAGATAGAAAATATAAGTGGGTGCATAAATGCGCATGTCATGCCGAACCAAAGCATCCACTTCCTAAAATGTGTATAAAATGAATTCCAAATGAGGGAAAAAAATTTTTAATTAGTGGCTGCTCTATTTTCTTTCATTTCAACCTTCCATTAATACAGGCCAATTAACTGTCAAGTGTATTTACAAAGATACCTTTTTTTTTTTTCATTTTCTGCTCTGTATTTCTAAGTTCATCATTACTCAATCTATCTAATAATAAAACAACCTTTGGATTATATAAAATAATGAATGAGAACCTAAGCAGTCCCAAATTAATGCTTGAAATACACACACACACACACACACAGAGAGAGAGAGAGAGAGAGAGAGAGAGAGAGAGAGAGAGAGAGAGAGAGAGAGAGAGAGAACACACAGGAGAAGCCTGGAAGAAACCAGTAGGCCAGAATCTGTTACTTCCTAGACACACCTTAGGGTTAATCCAATTCTATCACATTCCACAGCCATCCTCGTCACATATTTCTGAAGGAAAAGTCCTCATTAAGAGCCAGCATAATTACTAAGTCAGGCCCAGGTAGGAATTTTACACTTGAGGTAGAATGCAATTACTGGAGCCACTGATATTGTGACCAGTTAGTTGCCCTGCCGCCGCCACTGGCGAGCACACAGAAGTCCGCTTGCCTAGATGCTGTCCGCAGTATTAAAAAGATGTCTGTAAGCTTTCCTACACCTCCCCCAGAAAATCAGCTTGAGAAGTTTCTCTCCTCCCAAACTTCCTCTGAGAATCCAGTTGTCTCCGTTCTTTATCCTTTCATTTTGGAAAACAATGTCTTGTTTCTCTGGTTTTTCAAATGCCACCGGAAGCTTGGGATTTACTTTCACTTTGCCTGCTCTGTGGCCCAGAATAAATAAAACCTTTTTCATTCTAATTGAACAGGAAGTTAAAAAAAAACAAAAACAAAAAGGATGAACTAAAATCTAAGCATTAAACACACACACACACACACACACACACACACAGAGAGAGAGAGAGAGAGAGAGAGAGAGAGAGAGAGCGCAACAAGTACATTTAATGACAAGGTCACAGATGTTCCCACACTTCCTGGGCAGGACTAAACTGTACTCCACTGCTATGTGGTAGCATGTGTGGGAGTTCACACTCATATGTGGCTACTTTCCCAGGTCTCCTGTCCTCTAATTATATGCAATACAGAGAACATTAGCAAGATTTAAAAAGTGGTTTCACCTCGCAATCAGAAAACCAACTTTCCCGGAACAGACTTAACAATGCAAGCCATTTTCTGTTTTCACCAACAGAAAGGGGGACAGCATGCTTTCCAAGCTGAAATTTCAAGAAATAATTCTTTCCAACGGGAGAGAAGTTCAGGGCGAGGCAATTCGGGCAACTGCCTCTAACATCTGCTTTAACTCATCAAGGCCAGCCCGTTCTGCCATTGTACAATCTGCTGTGTAAGAGCATATTTAAAACCAAGGGTGAAGGGACTCCTCCAGGAGGGAAGAACGGGTCTCCTCCACCCAGGCAGAACACCCTCCAGGGCACCTCATTTCCCTGAGCCGGATGCCTGGCCCTTTCATGGAGGACAGCAGCCCAGCTGGGCCTGGTACTGGCCTTCCCTGCCACTGTGCATGACTTGCCATTAAACACCGGCACCTGGTTGAAGGTAGAAAAGCAGGCTGAGGTGGACTGCGAAAAGAAACTCGGGGCTAGCTCCCAGCGCACCAGCCCTGGGTAGAAATGCCCACAAGTGTTCTCTCTGAACAAGGAAGGTGTGTTAGGTCCCCACAGGCTGGAGCAGAACGATTATTCAGGCACCAGGATACCTCCCTACACTGCAGGCTCCCCGGTGGAATAAATCCTCCACTCCCTCTCACTCCACAACGTTTCCAAGCAGGGCTTTAGTCCTCCATTATTGTGAATGTTCTTTGGCCCACAGCAAAAAATATTGACAAAATTCCGCTTTGAAGACAGTTATTGTCTCTGTGTTCTTCATAGCAGCCTTCAGGAGTTCACCTGCTGGCATTAAATCCTTGAGTTTGGGTGCGCAGAGAGAAAATTTGCCACATCTCATGCCCTTCCACCGTAGCGGCAGCAAATCAAATTATTCCTTCAATTAAACTAGCTTTGCGCCTAAAGGAAGGGGGTGGGGCACGGGCTTTTCCCCAGTATGCGAAGGACCAAAGCCATCGTCCTTCCTAAACCCCATGATTCCGGAGTGATCTAAATGGCTTAGTATTCTCGGGTGCTACAGCTCATAAAATTAAATCTACTGCAGAGATTTCAGTTGCACGGGGTGCTCTGAGCTGGCAGACAATCCTGGATCGAGCCCTGCTTCAGGGTGTACTTTGATCAGCCTGATGTAGGTCTCTTTCTGTCTCTGCATGTGTCTCTGTTTCTCTGTCTGTCTGTCTCTGTTTCTCTCCCTCCCCCCCTTCTCTCATTACCCATCCATGTCTGTGCACCAACAGCAAAGCAATCAATGACACCCCATTCATTCGTGTTGGACACTAAGCCCACTGTCACCCCACCCTCCTGAGGGGAGGAGGGATTAGCCTCCATGTAGGGTCATGAATCCATACATGGAGGCTACAGGAAAGCTCTGTGACCACGCCAGCCTGTGAGGCGGCTCCCTTCCAGAGAGCTGGAGCAGCCTCCGATGGGACTGCCCAACTAACAAATATTCAACTCTCCTTACAGCAAAATGTGAACAGCCCTTTCTGGTGAGGATGCTCAGATCACCACGAAGGGCTACAAAGGATGTGAGCATCTGTCCCTGGAAGAGCGAACTCTACCCTTCCATGAGCCCCGTGGGCAGACGTCAGAGATAGCTTCTACCCAAGACTCATCCCCAAGCACATAAACACAACTTTCCTCTGTTCTCCATAAAAGGGGCAGTCATTAAAGAACGCGGCTTCTTCTGAGTGCTGTGATTATGAATAACTGGTGACAGAAATTAAATGATAGTTACTCTATAATGAAGCTGTGGATAGGGAAAGGAGATCACTCACCTGTGCCTCTGGTACCTGCCTGGATGAGACCAGAATCCCTAGACTGAAAACACAGTCTGCAGTTTGAACAGGCCGAGTTTAAAGGGGCAAAGGGAGGGGGTTTTGGTAAAAATAAATTAAACCAGGATAAAGTGAGAAACTCCAAGGACTTTGAATATCCTTACAGTCAGTAGTGGGGGGGGCGGGTAAGTGAGGGTCTGAGGGTGCTGCTTTCTTTTTGGTAGAGCTTTGAAACTAGGAAGCATGATGTAATGTCAGGAGACAATAACCAGCCATCACCATGATGTGCCTCAAAAAGTCAGGGGTCCCTGTAAACAGCCCTCCTTCACAAAGGGGCGTGCTAAGCCCTGAAACACCACGTTGCCATCACTGTTGGTAGCACCGTTTTCCTGAAGCCAACTTCTAAAAATACCAAGAGGAGGTTCACCCTTCTGCTCTTCTCTTTTTGACCTAAAGGCAAAAAGTAAATGCAGTTTCTCTTCACAGATCTGCAGGCCTGGTTTTAATTTGTGCAACAGTCCTTTTGATAACAATGCCTAGTTAAAACATCCATTAAAAGTCTGCAGCAGGCATTTAATGGGAGGAAAATCTAATAGGGCTCTACTGGAACTCCTTCATTAACTTTTAAAAGAGTTCTCTCCTAGAGCGCTGGGCGGAGGTGTGGCAAGACGGAGACAGACAGACAGTCGGAGGAGACGGGAGCGGTTACATACTCTGCATACTCCAGGCTGGGTTCTTTGAAAAGAATTAGGTCAAATACTCTTTCCTTTTTCAGTCATCTAAGCCAGCTCTTCCTAGAATAAGACCTTAGCCAAGGTCTGTTAAGTCACAACAGTGAGACTCGCAGGTAAAGCCCTCCAGGGAGCACACAGGACCGCAGCTCAACAAGATACTAAAGCCTTCCTGGAGCTCTAGAGCCTACCCAGACTATCACAGCTTTAGTAAAACCTCAAAGGCCTTATGGAACTCACAGCTTTCCTCCCAGGAAAAGGCAGCACTAAGCTAGGCTAGAGACCGGCCTTAGAAAGCTCTCAGGAAGAGACTCCTGCCTCATGCTTTGATCTGACAACACACGCAAGCAAGCGAAAGAAAACAGGCCTGTGCCTCCTGCTCCAAGGCCTGCAGACTTGGGTCAGCTAATCCTCCTCGGCTAAATGAGGCGCGTGGTGAGGCCAGTGTGGCATCACGTTGGTTAACACATGGCTTTTCCAACACAGACGCATCTTACTCTACTGTGAGAGAGCCAACACAATGGGAAATTACATCTCCGTCAGGACTCACTAGAGCTTGGGAAACCCAGGGTTCCTACACAGGAACTCCCAGCACAGCTCAGCCCTCACTGCCTTCAACCTGCTTTCTGCTCACTCCTACCTCACCCAATCTGTGGAAATTGGCAACCGCATGGTCTCCAGCTAGCCACCATCACCTGTGTGTGTCCCTGAGTGTGTCACACTCGCTACAGCATCAATTTATTTACTAGGAATTTAAGTTTCTTTCTTTCCAGTATGTTTCCCACTGTCACCAAGCTACATGGGTTTTGAATGGTGTGGTCCTGTTTTTCCATGAGCCCTGCCCCATCAGGAATGCACTAATGTTATGTTATAGCTAAAAGTCTGCATGGAGACCCTATTAATAACTTTGAGAAAAGGCAAATTTATCCAAGTTAAACTAAAAGGAGGGCTATGTACACATCTCTGGGTTCCTGAACTAATTTAAGATTGCTAAACCAAAGGATTTATGTCCCAGGTGAAAATATATGGAATAGGTCATTCTCTAAGTCTGAACATTCTTCAGTTATTCCTACCAAATCTGCCAAAAATTCTGGCACAACCATGACAGGTGAGGGCCTTTCTGGGCTGCTGTGTAAACCACATATCCACTTAATTCACCCTGCTGTGCTGTGTAATAATGCTTTCACTGTAAAGACCTGCCACTGATTGGCCAATAGACAGGCAGGAAGTATAGGTGGGGCAACCAGACTAAGAGAATTCTGGGAAGAGAAAAGGCAGAGAGATGCAGTCACCAGCCACATGCAGAGGAAGATGTGAATGTTACCAAGACAAGGTAACAAGTCATGCGGCTAAATACAGACAAGAATTATGGTTAATTGTAATAGCTAGTTAATAATAAGCGTGAGCTAATAGGCCAAACAGTTTATAACTAATATAAGCCTCTGTGTATTTCTTTGGGACTGAATGACTGCAGGACCGGGTGGGACAGAAACTTCCATCTACACTGCTGCATAAAAGCCACCACTTCTCAAAACACTCTTACCCATCCACCTTCCCTAATCCTGGAGCATCTTTCTGGGCTAACTCCCTGTGACAAGTTATCCGAGACGACCTACGTCACCTTACTTTATTGAGAAATGTTTGAGGGCTGGACAGATGTCTCAACGATTAAGAGCACTAACTTCTCAACCACAAGGATCAGAGTTTACATCCCATGCTGCATGGCTCACAACTGCCTCTAATTCAGTTCCAAGGCATCTGACACTCTCTTCTAGTCTCCATGGGTGCCCCTGAGTATGCACACACACACACACACCTTTTTTTAATTTATGGAGAAATGTTTGCATGCATGCCCTTTCACCCCCTGGAGATACGAAAGCCAATAGAGCTGTAACTGTTGCATTCCTCCAAATATTCAGTGGAGAACCTTGGGCATGGAGATGCTCACATAGGTTGAGGAACGAACTGGAATTGCCCAGACTCACTTTATTGTGTGAAATGATCTTCTAACCCCACAACTGACACAGAAACCTCAGAGAATGAAATGGGTTTGTCTGATACGCATACAGGCTTTGCACACCCCGAATGCCTCAGAACCCCACACAAAGATGGTTGCCCACCTAGGTGTCCTGCTCATACAATTCCCCAGTTATCTCCATGGTTAGGTGTTCCCCAGGATTACCAACTACAGCTGGCAGCTGAGCTGCTCCCACTTGCCCCATCACCAGATGGAGGAAGAGGCACTCTCCTGATACTGATGCCACTGCTGCTGGACCCCAGACAAGGTTTTCCTCAGCTATTTTAATGTCTGTAGTGGATATGTCAGACATCGGGTCACTCTGTCTGAGGATGATACCAGCAGGGATGGTTTGCTATTCAGTTGTCAAGTTTCTGGATGACAATTGGGGGCCCTTCTTTTGTCTCACCCTCCCACTGGCAAAGCTGCAGGGCCCGCTACAGCTGTCGTCCAAGATCAGCTGAGCCTTCCCTTGTCAGTGTGGGCTCACAACGCCAAGCTCAAAATACCAAGGAGTTAAGAGAAACAGCTAGTCACTTAGCTGTTGCCAACAATAACTATTGGCTATCAAGCCTAATTTAGACACCCTGAGTAGATTTATAATTCAAAAATTACTTAAACCACGATAGCTAGTCTTCAATAGAAGTTGCTACCAATAAGAATTGCTTACAAATTTTTCTATGTGGTGTCTCTAAAGGGCTAAAGTTTTCTCCAAAGTCCAGGCCCTCTCAGAACCTCACAATGTTACTTTCTTTTAAAAGCAGAGGCTCTGCCAGTGCCATTAGCCAAGTTTAGATGACATCACACTGAATGTCATTGGTCCTAAATGTAATAATCTGTGGCCTTAGAACAAGAGGTCAGGGAGTACAGTGCCCACATGAAGGCAGTGACAGAGATGGGAGTGTATGCCAGAAGTCAAGGAGAAGGCCAAAGCTTGCCAGAAGCCACCGGATACAGAAAGAAGCAGGAAGGATCTTCTGCTGGAGCCCAACAGGCAATGTGGCTGCCCACGCCTTGATCTTCAACTTACAGCCTCCAGGACCAGGAGAATAAATGCTTGCTTTCATTACTGGTATAACGACTAAACCCTCTTCAAATTTTAAATGTGTACCTCTACATTAATGTGATTTATAAAAGAAATCAAAGACGCTAGCTAAGAGAACTGTAACCATCATGAAATAATGCTGGCCATGTGGTTGTCCCATATCAGAATAAAATGGCCAGGATGGTCTAGTCTCACAGGCATTTTCCCTTCCAAGTCATTCTCCTATCCTCCATTTCCTAGCTCAGTGTAGAAAATCTGCCCTGGCTTGCTTAGCAAGGCAATGAGTGGTTTCTAGGATCGGCAAAGGAGCCAGCCCCAACCAGAAAACCCTATGATGCATTCTTAACCACATGCTCAGGTGGACACATCTTCCAGAACAGTGGTTCTCAACCTTCCCAATGCTGAGACCCTTTAATACTGTTCCTCATGTTGTGGTGACCGCCAACCATAAATTTATGTTGTTGCCACCTCAAAACTGTAATTATTTTTCTTCTGTTATGAATTGTGATGTAAATTTTTTTGGAGATAGAGGTTTGGCAAAGAGGTCTTGACTCACAGGTTGAGAACCACTGTTCTAGAGGGTCCTGCTAGAAATGGAGCAAGAAATGGGAGCTTCCAGAAGCTATGAGACCCAAAAAGAAATTCAAAGACTGCAGACCTACTGACAAGTCCATTCTCATGAGGAATACGATCTGTTTATGGCTGTATTCACACATGCAGTTAGGGGAAGGCCAGTCTAGGGGGCCCCACAGATGTATCTCAAAGACAGGGCACATGGTGACAGTTCTATTAAGATGCCATACAGAGACTTCTGAGTATACCAAAACGGTCTGTTCATACAGAAAACATTCCATTAGGCCACCATCCTAACCATTCAAACAGATGGCAGATTGAATGGCTTATTAAGTCACGGAGGGACTCTAACCATGAACACTGAGAAGGTCTCTGTTCTGTGACTTCCCTAGCACTGTGAACCGGGAGCATTCTGTTAAAAGATCTCACAGTAGAAGGGAAGGTGATGCTAAGGACACAAGAAGCTTCCATATTTAATGATAACGCTGCAGTACTCACCACCAATCTCAGGGGTCCTGGGGACTAAATGAGCCCTGGAGTGCCCGCCAGAGAGGCAGGCATCATGAGAGGACACCCTCAATGTACATAGGGACCTGTGCAACTGATCCACAAGAGACAGCCAGGGACAGGATGGAAAATGGCATTGTTATTAGAGAAACAGAGCAGAGGTGGCAACCAAGAAGGGCTGGTACATGAGGGACACAGCACGTAAGTGACCACAGTTTTTAATATGCATGAGACCTTAGCCACTTTGTACACTACCATGTTTCACTGGAATTCTGAGAGTCTGGCAGTGGAGTTTTAGACATCACATTCTCAAAGTATCTCACAAAACTCCAGACTTGGCTGAGAGAGAGAATACATGTGTATGTGTATATATGCATGTGTATGTGTGCACATATATGTGTGTGGTGTGTGTATATATGTGAATGTACTAATTTCTTTCTCAAACACTAACTCACTATCCTTGAAATTTTCATGAGCATTATTTCCAGAGGAAAGAGTGACATGCCTAAAACCACATGTAAGAGAGAAATGGATGGGTAGTCTTTGAACATGAAATTCCAAACTATAGACAGCAGCAAAACGGGTTTAGATTTGCTTGGTAAAACCACAATTTATTTTTTTTAATGTTAGACTCTCCAAGGATATTCATATTTCCTAAGGTCAAAAGTTCACAATTTATCTTTGAAGGATAAAGTCTACCACTGGGCCCAAGGAGAGGAGTGTTAAACACTTTAATCCTATTTTTCCCATATTCATAACAGATGACAAAGAAAACCAGGGAAACAAACGGCCCCGCCACAGATGGAGAACTGTCAAGAAATGTGGGGTTTCCTCACGACAGGAAGCATGCTGGGTGCTTGACCAGAGTCTATTCTTTCTAGCAGACATATGGATCTCCTATGGAGGGAAACGGAAACTTAAAATGTATTTTTTAAGAAGTATTGGGGCCTTAATCTGACTCAGAGATATGTTCAAGAGGATGATAATTTTTTCACAAATAACAGTTTAAAAGAAATTTCAATTTTGTAAATTAAAACAAATGCATGATTGAGGGCTCAACATCTTCCCATAATAAAATCAATACCACCACATTGATCAAGAAAAGCTGTATGTACACACACACATGCACACATGAATCTACATGGGCACATGCATGCACATATATGAATAAGCCCTGCAGGTATACTAACAGTGTGTAACTTTGAGCCTCCCTTTAAATTTGAATTAAAAAATAATTCAAACAGAACTATCAACTGCTGCTGGGTAGGGTGGCTGACACCTATAACTGCAGAACTAGCTAAGGCAGAGGGATTACTTTCAGTTAGACGACAACCTGGGCTATAGAATAGGGATTGCTCTAGGCTGTGGGGGTAAAAGACTGCCTAATACAAATTTGTTTAAAGAAATTAAGACAGAAATACTGTCAACTACACATAAAATTAGGAGGATGATCTTAACAAGCAGGATTCAAAGATGGACACACTACGTCACCACAAAGCCCCAGAGCCTCTTTGTGGAAGACCCTTCACGTGTGGTGTCTATGGCTGAGGAAGCTGAGGCTCCTCTCTCTCACTGGCATGGAAGGGAAGGCCGAGCTGATGTGACACCACTTATGAAAGAGACAGTCTGGACCAGTCCTGTTACCGCTGCGAGTAGACTGGGATGTCTTTCCATGCAACTAAAGCACACAGGGAAAGGAAATACATGTCAGGCAGCTAATTAATAAGGATACACTATTTTCCTGGACTCGCCATGGTTGTGCTTTCTTAAGATTTGCTGCTTGTTGTAATTTCCTTTCTCACATGAGCGACCTTTGTACATAATATACATAATCCTGTGTTTTTCTAGAAGACCCCCCCCTTAGAAAATTCAGGGTCCTCACGCAGCACTATCCATGATGAAAACACAGGCTATCTGGTCCTCATCTCACACAGGTAAGACTGTGATGTCATTCACTCCACATCTACTGAGGGACTCTGGTAGATCTCACCCTAAGTACACGCTACCCACACACAGGGAACAAAATAAACATCATCCACGCAGACTGTCTTCCTAGGACACTGATTTCCTGCCCTACTTAGCCAACTTTTAATAGTAACCCTAGAGCTTCCTGCATGTCCCTGCCAGCAGCCAGAAACAACCCAGACCAACGCTCCCCCAAAGAAGGCCTTCAGAACATCCATACACAGGGAATCTGTGCTGTCCAGAACCATTCAGTCCACAGTGCCATGGCTGCCTCACAACAGTGGCATCCGTCATTTCCCTTCCCACACTGCAGATAGGCAGGTTAAAAGAGCAAAGAAAAGTGTGATGGAGGATACCTAGTTTCTCCTACAGCGTAACAATGGAGCCATTGGAAAAATGAAAGCAGAAACAACAGACAGTGTATGTGTGCATCTATGTGCACATACACACATACTCGTGAGCTTGTACATGGTGGGTAAGATTTTGTTCCTATTTGTGCGAAAGGGGGAGTCACTGAAGAGGTAAGGGAACCAGGGTGACATATAATAGTCAAGAAGAGATCTTAAGGCCCCAATTGGCCAAATGTCCACTGCCTACAACCCAAGGAAACTGAGGTGCTAACGGCATCTCTGCTTCCACTCCAATACCATTCCCTACACCACAGCGTCTCAAACCAGTGCCGAATCAGACACAGGTCCAAACTGGAAATGTCAGACCTGCAAACAGTTTCATAGGAATCAGGCCCATCAGAACATCATTATCAGCCCTGCACTAAAGGAACCTCAAATTCTGTAGACCTCAGCATATAAACAGAGATGATAATAGGATCCATGGGAAAATTAAATTACATAATGCAAGCGAAGGGCACCAGGGATCTACTTGGCTCGGCCAGGGAGCACCCACTACTTCCCAGCCCAGCATTACAGTTGGTCGAAGAGCAACAGCAGTCAAGGGACAAAGCCCATTTCTCATGGACTTTTGCTCTAGAGTGGGTTCTGCTGCTAATGCTGACACTGGTAGTTTACAGTGGGACCCAAAAGGCAGAGGGCATAACAGAAGGAAGTCACACCCAGCATTCAGTAACTGAATAGCTAAATCCACTCCTCCCACATGGTTTCCGTCATGGGTGTGTATGCATGTGTACTGTGTGCATGTTTGTGTTGGTGTATGCTCCTGTGTGTGCAAGAGAGGTGCGGGTGCATGTGGAAGCTGGAGGTCAATGCCAAATGCGTTTCTTCTGTCTTTCTCGACCTTACTTTTGGCACAGGGTCTCTCACTGGCCTGCAGCTTGCTGATTATGCTAGACTTGCCGACCAAGGAGCTCCAGGAGTCCTCCCATCCCTTCTTGCCCAAGCAAAAACTTAGAGGTAGGTATACAATGTTGCCCCTGGCCTTAACCTTGAGCATCTGAACTCAGACTGCTGGGCAAGTACTTTGCTAGACGTCTTCTCTCTGTGCTCATGTTTTATTTTTAACAGCCTAGCAACCCAAGGTGCAAACGCAACAGCCATACCTGGACAGCAGGGGTTCTGTCTCCCTGCCCAGCTTCCACAGCAGGAGGCTGAGGAAGTCCCCACTAGGAAGAAGCAGGTTTTAAGAACTGTGAAACTACTGGAAGGGGGTCTACCAAAAGAACCATGCCCACAGACCTTTATGAGCCCTGAAAGATTAAAGCAAGAGCAAGTGAGACCCACACATCTGGTCAGATAAAGGCTGAGTGTACTAGCATCCTCGGATACGAGCTGCGTATCACGGGTCCACCTTGGGCAATAGATAACGCCCTGACTAGATACAGATGTGGGTGCTGGGCTGAAAATGAGTTTAGGAGAGCCCCCGCTCTCCAGATCACGGCTCCCTTTTCCCACCTGAGGATGGAGATGCCGGTAGTCAGGCAGAGGGTGGAGAGAGCTGGGAGTTCCCCAGTGCCAGAGGCAAGGGCGCTGAGCTGCTGAGTTATGTGGAGGCCAAGAGAAGACGGCAGGTGAGACAAATTGGAAAATGGATTTTTTTTTTTGTTTCACACATTCAATCCTGATAACATTTATTTCATTACTCAATGAGATTTTTACATCCAAGGGATGCATAATAAAATATTTTATATAAAGTTAATATTGATAACCACTTTAGTCTCCGACACGCTCTTGCCATCCTCTGAGAGTCATTATCTTGAGGACCCACTTCATGATTTTTCTTTTCCCCAGAACTGTCTGGAAACAAGCATGTACTCAAAATAAGTATTTATTGAATAAATAAACCAATGAATGAGGCAGCGGCGGAGGAAGCAAGCAAACGAACTTGCTGCTCTATGGGGTAGGATCAGTGCCAGCCGCAGCCTCTCCGTGCACAGCTGAGAAATCCAACATTCACAGATGCACGTGACCCTCTCCACTCCAGTGTTCTTTCCAATACACAAACTGGGGCCCCCTTGGAAGATTCCAGAAAGGCAATAATGAGAGTCAGAGACCCAGGGCCATATGCCAAGAAGCCAAGGGGGTTATATGTTTAATGTCAATATTTATTTCTTATTTACATCCCCAGCTTGTTCGAGGAGGATTTAAGGCAGTTTGATTTATGCTCAGGAAGGCTAGGCTGATTAAAACCTTACAATTGTGTACACGAGATGATGTGTGTAAAATGCTCCCCAGCACCCTTGAGGCCCCCCCTCCATAAGCCCCAGGAATCCAAGGCGCTGGGACCTGTGATTTTATTATGAAAAAAAAACCTAATAATTATTACTCGGTTAAAGAAGTTTCTCAGTAGCCGAAAATCTCCCGAAGCTCTGGGTCTACTGAGAAGATGAAATAAAAGGCACTGCGGCATACCACAATATCTAAAATTTATTGTAAAAACCATCTAAAATATCACGGAAACAATTTCTCCCTTGAGTGTTTTATGAACAGCAAATGCGAGGAGGAAAAATATTTTTACAGATACCTTGAACTAAGTTTATAGAAATATGTGAGTGTGAGACCATACCATATTTAACAGAAAAGCTAACGGCATTATGAAGAACCACCGGGCATGTTCTTAATTCAACTCAGTAACCAACCAACTAGTGTCAAAACACACTAACAAAGGCCATCTCGTGCACCACTCACTGGGGGGGGGGGGAGGCCTTCCGCACAGCTGTGCAAAGTCTGGACAAGGCAGCCAGCATTCCCTGCCTATCACTGCCAGTATCCTCCAGAACCATATTTATAATGACTTATTTGATTGGGGAGCCACTGTCCGCTGAAGAGCACAAAACGCTACAAAATAATTTAAGATGGAGAAAACTTTACAGGAAATACATCTATCACCAAAAATTGCTTGAGCAGGTGGTGGGAAGAGAAGAAAATGAACAGAAAGATGTAGGGGAAAGAAGGTGCCAAGGAGAGGAGCTAGCAAGGACGGGGGCAAGGTATATAGAGAAGCCTGCCAGGATCCTTTCACCATGAGGTTCTGTAAGCTGCTACATTTCTACCAGGCCCACCACGGCTCTGGTGGTCATGGTGGCTGGCCAGTGGGTGCTCATTGGCTATTTCCAGGGAAAAAAATGCCCCCACCCCCAGATTTGCAGGGTACATCTCAGCTCTGTTCCGTCTATGGAGTAAGGCGTCCCGTTCAGAGTAAACATCTTATGAACACTAGTAAATGAATGGGAATAGGAAGAAAGCCCCTAATGTGGCAGCCCCTACTACAAAGGGCTGGGAAGAGAACGAAGAATGCCTATTGTGTGCAAACAGGTCTACTCACATGCCACCTACAAGAGCAGGTGTGTGGGGTGTGGTGGATGTGGGCGGGTATGTGCACATGTCCATGAAGAGGTTGATATTGGCATCAAATCTTCTCTGATTGTTTTCCACTTTATCCTTTGAAACAGTGTTTCTCACTGAACCTGGAGCTTCCTACCTCAGCTACACTGGCTGGCAGAGGCCCTGAGATTCGCCTCCTTCCCTGGTGTTGGGGTTACAAATGCTGCTAACGTGTCTTGAGGATCAAACTCAGGTTCTTCTGCTTCAGCATCAGACCCCTTACCCGAAGACAACTCCCTGGGCCCAGGAAAGGGCTGGAAAGGCCTTGAAGACATCAGTTCATCCACGATCTTAACCAATTGTGTGAGGAACATCTTCCCCACGGAGCAAGCCACATCTCCTCCAGCATGTCAACACAGGCACAGAACAGAACCGCAGAAAACGTGCCAAGGCACAGCAGAAACCCTGCACAAGGAAGTGCACAGGGGATAGGGAAGGCATGGAGTGCCTACAGCAGGCTTCTCTCTCACTGCTGTGAACTACTCTCGGGGGAGCCCACTAGAATGACTTGCTCCCTTCACCCCCAGCCCAAACTAAAAAGGACCTCAACGCATCAGTGCTTCTCCAGCATGAGCCACTGAGGATTCAGAACCACGCGCCCAACACCAGCCCAAGTTCTAGCGCAATCCTTGCAGAGCCCGCATGCTGCACAGCACGCTCTGTTGAGTCTTGCTGCTGTGCTTACTTATTCAGATCAGCACACACAGCAGCATGGTTAGGGGAGATGTGCAGGGCTTTTCTTCCCCTAAGACAAGCAACCTACAACTCCAACTCCCCCTGAAAGTGAAGAAAAGAGTGTATGCTACAAGTCACACCTGTGTACACTGGAAGACAACACGCTTCCATAGTTTAACATACTCAACGTGACAGCTTAATGTTTTAAATAGATAGCCAAAAAGGCTTCAGGGCTACACACAACTAATATGACTTTAATATGTGGGTGTACAGCAAAACTCCAAGGAGAATTCCCACCACAGCAAGAAACTGAAGACCAGCCCAGAACTCCAGGCCTGTGAGCCATGGGAGAGTGACTACCACCAGGCCGCCAACGGAAGCAGCAGGGCAGGCCTGGGAAGGTTTGTGCGCTCCACAATGCAGACAGCTCTGTGAACTGGGGAGTTTCCCTGGGTTTTGTTGTTGTTGTTGTTGTTTTTTTGATCGACCTGACCAGAGCTCAACTACTAGCAAAATCTCCACCCTAAAAGAATATTCGTGCATCACTGCAGGAAAACTCTGGTTCTATCAGCTGAGAGCGCTGCAAACTGACTGTTTATTTCACTGCATTTTCTGTCGACACTGGAGCTGGAGCGATAGCTTGGGGACTAAGAGCACGAGCACTGCAAGCTTAACTACTCAGGGTCTGAACTCCTAGAACCCATGTGCCTTAGCCCCAGCAATGTGTGTGTGGTGGCAGGTGAGGGGAAAGGGTGATGGTGACAGCAGTGGTCAGGAGACACAGATCCCAAGAGCTTGCTGCCTGGCCACCGGAGCCAGAAAGGCCACCAGTTCAGTGAGAGACCAATAAGACAGAGGAATAGAGAGAGATACCATACCTTGCTCGGGTCTCTGAATGCATACACATAGGCACACATGCTTGCACACTCACATCTGAATGCATGCACATAGGCACACATGCTTACACCCTCACATCTGAATGCATGCACATAGGCACACAGGCTTACACACTCACATCTGAACCCATGCACACAGGCACACATGCTTGCACACTCACATCTGAACCCATGCACACAGGCACACATGCTTGCACACTCACATCATACAACACGCACACACACACATTTCCACTCTGTATCTGGACTGAGTCCTTCCTGAAAGTGCACAAGAGTGCAGGCCACTCAAGTTCCTTAAGTCTGCCGGGAGTCCCTGAATTCCCAGGTCTAGAATCTAGAAGCCTTGAGCAGAAAACTCCCTTTCCTGTAAGAGGGAAATGTTTCTGATTGAAACATATCTATCAATACATGCATGTAAAACAAAATATCTCCATGAAAAGTTGAGTAAGTAAACCAAATTTCCAAAATAAATGTATCTTAGACTTTCCAAAGTATATCTGAAGTGACGTAAATGGTCACTGGCAAAATCAAGATGTAGGAAAGAGTCCTAAAGACACAAGTGGACAAAGTCATCAGCGCTGCTCTCTTGGCTTTACATCGCCTGCATAGTTACACAAGAACAGGAATAGGTCCTTCCAAGAAGGTTCACCAAGATCAGAACCTGGCCTAAATTATTAAAAATTAGGTGTTGCATGCATTTTTTTTCCTCCTCATCAGGTTCAATTTTGAAGGCCTGGGACCTAAAAGTATAGGGTATAGGGAAGAAGCAGAGCTCAAACATCAGCCAACACAGAACACAGAAGTCTAGAAAGGCACAAGTCAAACACTAAGGTTCAAACGTCTCCTGGAGAGTGTATCAGAAGATCTACATGACCTGAGGGCCACACCATGTGACCAGAGGGAGACAAGAAAGTAGGATGGAGCAGAGATTGGCAAAGAGAGTCAGGCTCTGGGGTTACACAGTCACCGCCCAGCTTTAAGAGAGGTCTACAGTCTCGGCTGACAGAGGAAGCAGGTGCCAAGCCAGGCAGTCATGGGCACCTCCTGCCTGAATGCCCTCTCTACCCTGGACTGTAGGTATAAACCACATCACACCTCCTGCCACCCACTCCCACTCAGAATTGTCAGACTGGCTGCCAACGTGTGTGCCACCCATGGAGGTCTGGTTTTCCCCCCAAGAAACTAGATTTTTTTTTCAACCACTATGTAAATCTATAAATCAAGCGATTCACCTTCCACCCACCCGAGGCAGTGACTTCAGTAATCCATCCTGTGTGGCACAAATATGGAATGCAAGAGAAACAAGCTGTATAAGGAGCATTTCTGAGCTTCCCGTCAAGGAATTTTCCACAGACTCCTTTGTTCTCGTTCTCTTCTGGTGCTAGCCAGGAGAGGCCAGTACCAACAAATCACAGGGAAGACCAGGGAACTGGGGGGAAAGACGACATCTCTTTAATTTTGCACGCATGATGTTCACAGCCACTAAGGTCATACCTGCGTGTGTTGACTGACAACTTTTCAGCTTGATTCAAAGCAAACAGCTGCTGGTTTGATTGCCTAGCAACTAAAAATTGATGGATGACCCTTAAGATGAATAACTACCATAAATCACCTCATTCAAACTCTGCAAGAAAAAAATTAAAAAACAATGGTTTTCATGACATTTGCCGCACTCCATAATGTGCCGTGATAAATTTGGCCCTCCTCGTGGATGCAGAGCCCGGGTTGCCCAAGTTGAGTCCCTTTGGTTTCTGTGTTTTGTGTTCTTAGTTCTCCACAGATTTGGCTTGTCAGAAACACGGGCCCCTGTGTGCCTGTCAGTCACTCCGAGACAGAGTCGCTGCTGATCCCTCATCCCTAAACACCATTTCATCAGGAAATGGAGGTCCTATATCACAAAGACAGCAGAGTGCCCCATACATTAATAATGGTTATGGTATATTTAGTGTAATGACTTGACCTCAACCAACATTACAGACGCCATGATTCATATGAATTTGATAAACTACTTCCTATTTGTAGACATTTCATATGGTCCTAAAAGACCACAAATGTGCTTTAAACTCACAGGTAAACACAGATCCATGCGTCACAGTAGAAAGATGCACTCCTGGTATCTGTTCTGTAAGGAATCCCACATCGCCCAGCTCAGCGTTGAGTCCCAGAGACAACAGGGATGATGGGCAGGCTCACATTTTCCAGATGTGACTTACTGTAGCTCACCTTGACTCTGAAGGCAATTCTTCTTGCCTTCTCCCTTTGTCCTTCCCTTCTTGCTGAACTCCTGTCTTCCTTCTTTTCTTTTTTAAGGTCAAATTTACAAGGAAGGCTGCTCCTTGGTAATCATATCCACTACCCAACGGGAGTTCATTGAACACAGACTAGGTAGGGCCCCTGCCCCCTCTCCCATCAATACTACCAGCATCCTGGGGCTGCCCAAGTGAACAGACTGTACACTCACTTGTCCTTAGGTAATGCTGGCACACTCCATGGGGGATATCAGTTACTCAGTAATCAAAGGGATGCTTTGACTGTGGGCCAGGCACAGTGCTCAGCTCTGATAGCAGAACAGAGTTCCACCCTCCCAGAGAGCTTAGATGCACTGGGACATATGTTCTGATGGGTTCCATAGTATGGGACCTTTTACATTAGAAACTCATTCACATTATTAAACAGTATAACTGTCACACAAAGCTGAGAGTGCCCAACACTGAGTAAGACGAATTACTTTTTGTTCAACAGATCCCATGGTTCAAGAACCCTTCTATATAGAAGAAACCTGAGGGGCTTGCAAGATGCTAAGCCAAAATCAGGACCAAAGCCAGGGTGGCCACATGGCTCTCAGACCAGGTGACAGTCCTGCATCTCGGGGTGGCCCAGTGTCACTAAGACCATGCTTGCTGGTAGCCTTGTTGATTAGGACTGGCCAGAAGGCAGCAGGATGCTCCACACTGGCTGTAAAAGTTTCTATGTCCACTTTAGGCTCCTGAGATGGAAAAGATAAAAACAAAGTTAGCTGGAGCCAACACATCCCTCCAGGCATTGGGTACTCATCAGAAATGAGGTAAGCCATCTTGCTGCTGGTGTGCGTATTCAGGTGTGAATCCCAAAATCCATACTACAGGAGAAAGGGATAAATCCAGCCTCTTCACACTGCAACATGATACTGTCATCTACAGAATCTCTCCTCAAGACCAATGCAATAGACTTACAAAAAAAATCACCACAACAAACAAACACCTCCGTGTTTTAAGTAGGTTTACGATTTTGTGTTAGCCTGCATTCATAGCTAACCTCACACAGGAAGATCCACAGACCATGGGTTAGATAGATTCCTGTGTCCAGCAAAGCACCACAAACTCGCCATTTCCCAAGAAGGGAGCTAGGAGGGCCAGGGTGACCCAAAGGCCTGACTACGGCAGCTCAGATCCTAGGCATCAAGGTTCCTGGGAGCTTATAACTAAGCAAATGTTGGGACCTGAGCCACATGGAGCCAAGTGAAGGCCCTGATTATGACTGACGATTTAGACTGCTACTTTGGGCCCTTGCAGATACCCATATGCCCCCCAAGTTTCTGACCTGGAGTACTCTGGGTTCCATTTGTCTTCTGTCCCACAGGCTTCAAGCTAACACCATCTTCACTGTCCCCAGACACAAGTATGCTGTAAGTTTCCTGTCTACTTCAAGCACCACAGAATCTTAGAAGGTTGAAGGAGGTCACTGGGAAAAACGCCCTCTGTTCACACTGTATGGCCATGGACCCTCATGTCTCTCAGGCTGCCTCAGTATTTCTGCCTGGCTCTGACCAGCCTTGGCCTTTGAGGTGGGGAGGGAGAGCGAGACTGAAAGAACAGGACAATCTGGAATGCTGTCCCTTTAAGACCGAAATGCTTGTTCCCTTCCAGTAAGAAAAGTAAATCATACTATAGTGAGTTGAGCTTTGAAAAAAGCATCCATCCATTAAAGTTCACAGATCCCAGCTCTCAGGTTGTCCCTCCCCTGGCTGTGTCTCAAGTTACAGCCTTGTACAACCCAAGTCTAAATAATATTCACCATGATAAACGACACCATAACTCCGATATCCACAATCAATCTTTGCTTTAAAGATACATCCATCTTCAATAATGTTGATGGGGATTCTGTAAAATGGGAAACGTGACTGTCTCCCAGCCCTCCTGACGGAGGGGGAGGGAGGCCCTGAGTGATGGCTGTCAGCCCACATCTGGCCACAAAAATAAATTAGCCTTATGCAGACAAATGAGAGGCTAGCTCTGCCTAGGAAGCAGCCACTCCTGAGCACTGGCTAATTTATAGGACATATTTCTGGAAAGTTCCTGGCTGAGGCAACAATCTCCCTGTCTTCTCTTCAAACACTATCTGAAGCTGCGAATGACGACCATGGGGAAGGCCTGCACATGGTACCAGGGGCAGGAGGAAGAAAACTGCTCACGTTCCCGGTGCAATTAAAATGCAAAACTCCACTCTTCTGTGTGTGGGGGGGGATAGTTTTTATTTTAGGCAAATGCTTTTTAGATTTTAACATCATTTATCCCCCTCGCCAGTTTATTGTTGTTTTGTTCCTTTGGCTTGCTTTCTTTTTATTTATTTATTTATGTTTGCTTTTTTTGGTGGTCTTAGAGAGCACAGAGACAGTAAATAATTTGAGAGTAAAGATGGGCCTTGAGAAACAGGAGTCCTCAAACTCCTGAGCATGTCTTATGTCAGGCAGGAGGGAAGCAGGTTACAAAGGCTAAGTAAGCAAGAAAAAGACACATCTACCCGGTGCTTGGACATAGTTTCCAAAACAGCCTGGGGTAAAACACTGTTAGGAAGGCTCTAAAATAAATAAGACCAAACTTGCTCCCTATCAGAGGGCAGCCACTCTGCCAGGTTCTTCGGGCTTTTTGACCTTGACCATGGAAGGGGCACCCAGGGTCTGTTAAAACGGGGAAGTGGTTGAGAACGGGCACATGCTCCCTGCAGGGAAACTGGGACTCCCTGGGGCTTGCTGCAGAGGGATGCTGGATGTCTGTTCCCAGGCTGGGAACAATCACCGGTTTGGCCCCAGAGTCTCCTGGGCAGCAGACACACAGCGGCCTGGTCCTGGATGGGGAGGGTTAACTGGGCTGCAGGACTTACAGTAAGGCTGGGAGACACAACACACAAGCTTCCTGGCAAGGGCTCACCAGGGTAGGAGGAGACTGCAGAATGAACTCTCTCAGGCTTTGTGACCGCCTTTCCCAAGGCCCAGGCTGGCCCCTTTGATAAATGACACACGTCATTCTGTCAGAGCTGACATTGCAGCTGGGAGGGCTGGTGATGCATGGCTTCACTGAAAAGGAAATCAACTTTTTGGCACCGAGTGAGTCTGTGCCCTGTGTAAGGATTTTTGTTTCTCAAAAAGTAAAAGATAGACTTAGGATTGGGGTGGCGTGGGGGGGGCACACAAGGAGTTGGAAAACAGATTGAACGACAGCTTACACTTAACATAAATTAACTGGGGTAATGGCAAAATGTGCTAGCCTGTGATAAATAAAAGCTACATTAGTCAATTATTAATCACACGCTAACTTGTAGCCAGAACCCAGGACTTAAATCTGAGGCCTGAGTTGCCATATAAACAGATAAGATGGTGTCTGATAGATGCCTCCCAGGGAGGAATCAGGAAGGAACCAAAGGCTCAGGGGCCTCACTGAGTAGGAACACATGGAAAGTTCTGGAAAACAAGGTGGAGTGAGCAGGGCAAGAGAGACCCATTCCATACAGACCCAATACCTGCTGGTTGTGTAAGGAAAATTAAGTTAGACAGCAACTTCCAAACGCTTGCCCCTCAGGACCTATTATATTTTCCTCAATATTCAGAATATTTATATGTTGCCAATATGTGTCCCTAGACTTTCTGTCTCGAAAAATCTGTTGCCAGTTTTGAACCTGGACCTACGAAGCTATACTAGTAAGGGAATTTCCCTAGAGATGGGATTTATTTCAAAATTATTTAGCAGAGATAATGCTCACATTTTACTATTCAAACTGACACTTGACATTCACATAGATTAAAGCATTGAGCCCATCCAAATCCATCTCCCAGCCAAGTGGCTTTATGTGTGGCTGAGTTGTAAGCAATTCCCAACCTACTTACCACCCACCTACATACAATCAAGAGAATGTAGTCTGTCTCTCTCTCTCTCTCTCTCTCTCTCTCTCTCTCTCTCTCTCTCTCTCTCTCTCTCTCACACACACACACACACACACACACATACCACACACAACTGACCTTAAGATATCACTATTCCTCCTAATAAATAATGAAGTATAAGTAATAAAAGCACAGTGGGACATGACAAGCGTCAACTGAGCCCACATAAAGAGCTCTAGGAAGCTCTATGCTCCGCGCATGCTGCACAGAATTCAGCAGTTTCATCCAGGAAAACCTCCCCTCTGGGCCCAGGACAGGAAAGGTGGTAGTTAGCTATGACCCGTGGCGTTCCGTGTTGATGAGTTCTCTCCCACAGGGTTCAGATTCTAAGAGATCTGCTGAGGTTGAGGGAAGACTTGTGGTACTCAAAAGTAAACGCCGAGGTTAGTGGTAAAAGCACAAAACCTAGACCAACACGTGCAGCCAGGAAAAAGTGTCTGCACCGCACAGCCCACAGGCAGGGGCTACTAGAAGCCACATCCACCAATCCCTAACACCATGCCTGGTCCACATAAAGCCAATGCTCAAAGCAGTGCCTGATGAGTAGCAAATCTTCATTTTTCCTTAGAGGTGTGTTTCCAGTGTGCTCTCCCAGAGCAAAGGGGAACATAGCCAGCAAGCCCGTCCATTTGTGCTCACCCCTTGCCCCACAACTTCCAGCTCTCACATGGGCAGATGTGATGCCTTGCTCCATGGTGCCAAAAGAGAAGAAAGGACCCAAGCTACCTGTTTCAGCTTGCTTCCCATTGAACAAGTGAAAACAAACGGAGATGCTACCAAAAGTAAGTCTCTGAGCACAATCAGCTTTTCTTAAAAAGAAAAGAAAGAAAAAAGAAGAGAAAAATAAAGAAGGAAGGAAGAAAAAGAAAGAAAGAAGGAAGGAAGGAGAGGAAGAAGAAAATCAAAGCTGTTGCCTCATGTCAAATGTAGTTAAATAAATCACGGAGTTGTAAAACAGTAAGGCTCTCAGAATTCTCTATTAATACAAACCCTTCACCTACAGAGAAGTAAACTGAGGCCTAGCAAAAGAAAAAAGTTAGTGGTGGAACAAAGCCCCAAGCCTGCACCTACCATCTAATATTGCCTACAACACCCAGATACACTCGGGAATTGATTGGTTTTTTATTAAAGCCAACCTCCTTAATGGAAACACATGCAATTAATAGACAGGTTCCAAATCCAGTCAAAATGTTTTAAAAGCCACTAAACCCAATGACTTCTCAGATGGTATAAGTAAAAGTGTGGCAGGGCGGGGTGGGGGCATACCTTAAAGCACAGGCTGGTGTTTAAACGCCTCCCTTCCTCCAGCTGCAATATAATTTTTCTTTAGTCCATAAAAAATTGAGATAGTGTGCAGAATGTTTATATATGACCGAGGTCTCTCTTTAAAAGGTTTCTACTTTTGCTTTATGACCTGTCCTTGATTTGACACTTCCGCTCATCAGAAAGGGCTTTATAAAATAATCCTGAAGGTGGGGAGCAGACATCTGTCAGGGACTAGCTGGGTTCCGTGACGCGCAATGTGAGAAGAGAAAGAAAGCCTGTTAAGCTCTCTTTAGTCACCAATAGACATCAAAGGTAATAATTAAAGAAGACAGACGTCATAAAACATAAATTTATGTCTATTTTAATAATGCACAAGTGGCGGAGTGTGTAAAATATCTATTAGGTTGAAAGAACATGAAAACGTTTCAATACGGGGGAGAAAAAAATCGATGTTTTGTTTTGGGGTATTTTCCCTTCCTTAAAAAAAAGTGGGGATTTTTTTTCACAACTTTAAACTGAAGTCTTTCCAAACCTCTGCCATCTGTGGGTACATGAACTATGAATGACCCCAAGTGATTTGCAGTCTGCTGAGAATCCCTCAGAAAGCTCGGGAAAAAGTATCATTAAGAATGACTGATGACTGTCAGTCATGGTTGACCTCATCCAGGCTTTGGTCTCTGCCTCAGTAATAAGCTGCCCTTTATTAGTACCAACACTCCATAAAGGGGGTGTGTTTAGTCACAGGATAGTGGCCTTCTAATGCCCATTGCTTCTCCGCAGAAGATTGATTGGTGTTCATTTTTACTGCCTTCCCTGCATACACAGGGCCAGGGCTGCAGAGCATCAGGCCTGCAAACCACACAACGGAGGGAGGAGGTGGAGAGAGAACATCTCGACAGAGAACCCAGGGCTGGGCGAATGGAGGCAATTTTCTCTTAAAGAAATCCATCTCTCGAAACAGACTCCACCAGTATGCCATATGTATATTTGATTCCAGAAGAAAAGGCCAAGAAAGTAAATTTGAGTGTTGAAATGCCGCCGAAGGGCCCCTGGCTAAGCACAGCTTATCTTAAAAACAGAAAGCAACTCTGGTTTGGGACTCTCTCCCTCTAAGATTGCAGTAGCCAAGAATTAGGCCTTATAACCAGCCTGACACCAAAATACAAGGATGTAATTATTACCCATTAAAACCGAATGTGTAAAAAAAAATCTTCTCTATACGAGCACATAAAACCTATCCACCGCCTTTGTATTAAACTACTAAATTGTTTTTAAGAGGCAATTGCTGCAGAAACAAACAAATGAACCATACGTGTGTGTACATGTATACATACGTATATGTGTGCGCGTGTGCGCACACACTAGCGCGCGCGCGTGCACACACACACACACACACACCACTGTCCTTGGAGCCCTAAATCCTGTGCACTACCTCCGTCTCCTGAGATGACTGCATGCCCCCCCAGGAGGTGGCGCAGAGACCGATGTCTTCTTACCCTTCCCACTGGCCTCACCCCACTGTGGGTTCTCAGGTACTGCAGGACTAGGGAGCAGCGGGCTCTGCCACAGCTCTGAGCAGGTGCTCCACAGCACAAATGAAGAGAATGTATCCCATGTGGGGCTCTCCATTCCAAATATGTCTATAAACAAATTTAGCTCGCAGGGTGATTAATTTGCAGAACCCCTTTGAGAATAAGCCAGACCCCACAGCCTAATGCCTTCAGCCAGTTACTCCCAGAAATTCAGCCAAACACCACAAGATCCTGCCCTCAGACACTGCTAGAGAACCTTGGGGTTGAGCTACAGTGCACATAGACTTTTACCGGATTCAAAAACTGGTTCCATGAAAAGGACCATGGTGGCGGAGGGCTGTCTCTCGCGGACAGTCAGCACCTCATCTTGAGCAGCTCAGGAGAACAGAGGGAAGGTAAGACCAAAGCCACCCTTCCCCGCCCTAACTGCAGGGCAGCTGTCCTGGCCTGGAGCTGCCATCGGGGTCAGGCTCAGTGTGAGCCAAGAGAAGAGGAAGGAGGAGGCGAGAACTTCTATGGGTGTCAGATGTAAGTCGGTTCTCCTCGAGACCTTTCAAGACACTGGTTTGTCCACTGAATAAATAAAAAGAGCAATTGAGAAGCTTCCCCTATGAACTCTGGGTGACCTCTGGGTGCCTGACCTCTGACCAGGTCTGCCAGTCTTTTGGCTCCCTTTCTTTACCGTAGCTTCTTACAGTGGATCTGAAGTTGACAGATAATGCAAGTTCAATCCCTGTTGGGTGGGGTGTGGGCTGGGGGGGCGAAGGAGGGAACTTTAGGCTACCAAACTGAAGGGCCACCACTTAGCACCACGTCACATGGATAATCACACCAGGCAGTATAACCCAGATGTACAGATCTTTGCACACTTCCATCCCTTCAAGCTCCCGTGCATTTGTGTGTGAAGAGGATCGCTGCAGCGCCCAGAGTGCTGACATGCTGAGGTACCTCCTGGCTGATGCGCAATATTATTTATATCCCATTACTCTGTGGAGTTCTAGCAGATTCCTTCCATTTTAAAATTATTGTAAACACACAGACACGCATATATGCGCGCATATACATACATAAACACACACATGTTCTTAAAGTGTGGAGACAGTTCAAAGGGATTTACACCCACCACAATACTATTGTTTATGGTCCCATTATTTGCCCATATTTGGCTCTTCTCAATGTCAGTACCTTCCCAGGTAATAATAAAGCAAAGCAGACAAAACCAGACATGTTTTACTGTTATTTTCACGTAGCCAAGAACTGAATTCAGCAGGGCAGGCTCTTACGGAGTATTACACAGTTTACTGCATTAATAATAGGATGCCCACTGCTGTGACACCTCCTGCACTGGGAATAAGCGTTCGTCACAATGCTCGCATTTTTAACCCCATAGACGTTAGGGCTGAGCATAGCGGTGACACAGGCCCAGGGGTGACCTGCCAATAAGGCGCATTAACCACTCTGAACGGGGCCTTCTCCTCGGCACGGTGTCCACTGATACGTCGTGCCATTTCTTGCTATGAATCTTACCACTGGCTTTTTAAAAAATAGTAAAATGTAATAAATACAGGTTTCTGAAAAGTTCACATTCCCAAGCCAGAGTGTGTACTGACCTTCACCGCCGGTTTAATTTATTTCGCTACATCGTGCTGACGATGCCTTTTACTTTTCCCTAAAAAACCGAGAATATTTTTTATAACCAAATTCTCTAAAATCCAGCCTCATCGCCCGTCCATCACAGTCTGCTACCCACCCTCACCTTCCAGCCAGCGTCTGTGTAGGATTTATAGGAATGGAACTATCTGACCTATATTTCACAGACACTGTTTTCTCCAGCAAGAAGCTAGAGAACATACCTTTAAGACTGCAGCCCACAAGCTGAGGCAGACGGGCCCATACCCCTACTTCAAATTTGGAAAAGGCACCTGAGACTCAAAATGGAGCTGGGGGTAGTGTTGAGCCACTGGGAGCCAAAGTGTGGTACAGGATGAAACCCTGTGCTGGGTAGCTTTCAGGGTTTCAACTTGGCTATTTTCCTGCAGAATGCACCACATTCACAAGAACCAGGGAACCCTGCAGTTGATATATTTCCCAGAAAACAATAAAATAATAATAATTATTATTATAAAAAGAACTACAAGTGAGTAACTGAGACTCAACATTTTTGCCCCCTTTAAAAAAAACAAAGACAAATCCTTGTTCGTACTGCTATAGAATCTCACAGGCATCGAGGGAAACCACTGTCTACCATCTAAGGAAGCTGCAGACTGCTGCAGCGGTGGACAACAAAGCCAACCCAGATGGGACAGGAAGAAGGTGAGCAGGAGCCGGGCTGAAAGTCCTTCCTAGGAAACGAGGCGTAGAACGACCGTCAAAGTTGTGCCTCTCCCTCCCTGCTAGCTTATTTCACAGTGGAATAGCGGAGTCTATAAACAATTTAATGCTAATTAAAATAGAAACCCAATCCAGATATTCCCAAGCCAGAGTATCCAAGCAGGTGATTTAATGCAGGAAGTACTAGGACAGACCTGAGCTCAAAAATCCCTCTAAAAATGACCTTCTTTTCCTTGCCTGACAATAACCATTAAAAATAGTAACTGGAGGCCTGTTTACTGCAATCTCAGGAACAACACTGATAGATTTCCTTAAGTCCATAAATTTGACAGTGTATTTCTTCAGTAAAGTTAAAATGTAAAAAGGGCTTCAGGTATCCCTACCCAACTCAGCATTTGTCCATGTCTATTAAAAAAATAGGAACACACAACACTAATCTTTTAAGTCACTGTCAGCTACCCCTTCAGCCATCCACAGAGCACGGCATCTTAAGCGCAGAAGGACCCGCCTGTTAGGGCAGGCTTTCATGCACCCACTAGGCTTCCCCGGTAGCAAACATCAGCAACTGGATTTAAAAGGGAACAAGACTGCTTGGTGTGTTCAGCCCCTTCCTCCTGGCAGTGCTAAGATTTTTAAATTTGGGGTGGGTCACATAAATAATCAGCAGGCTTGGCACCACAGCGTGCCACCCTGGGACCTGCCATCTCCAGAAGAGACTGTGTGACCACCTCAGTTATCACACCTCCAGGTGCGTGAGCAAACACACACCTATGCACCTTTGCCTCCAAACCAATCCCC
>PVIU01002376.1:26599-76599 GCA_004026605.1 Ondatra zibethicus | reverse complement strand
GGCCGCGCCGTTACCTGCCGAGCGCCGGGGGGCCTGCTGCTTCCTCCTCGGCATGCTGCTCGGGCCGCCGCAGCCGTCGCCTCAGCCGCCGCCGGAGTTCGCGGGGCGCGGGGACGCGGAGACGCGGGGCCCGGGCGCGGGCGCAACTCCGCGGCGCGCCCAACTTTGGCCTCGTCCCCGCGGGCTCCGGGCTCCGGGCGCGCCGCGGATGGCGGGCGCCGCTCGCATGGACCGCCGCGCCCGGGCCGCTCAGCTGGCGGCGGCGGCGGCCGCGCGGGCCGCTCCCGGGCCGCCGGGCTGCGGGCGGAGCGCGCGGGGCCTGGGCGCCGAGCCCGGAGTCATCCCCGGCGCGGGCCGCGGGCGCAGCGGCGGGCGCTCGGAAGGCCGGCCCGCGGCCCGCGCTCCATGCCGCTGGCGCTGTGCTGGGCGGGCGCTGTCCGGGCGCCGCCGGGCGCTCCCGCGCCTTCCTGGGCGAGCGGCGAGTCTCCGCGCGCAACTTTCTCGGCCCCTCTCTGCTGGCGGTGGGGGTCGCGGCGGGCGCTGCTAGTGCGCGGGTCGCAGCTCTCTCATTGTGCGCCAGCGAGGCCGACCGGCTGTCCTTTCCTCCCCGCACTTAGTCTAGGAGGAAGAAAGCAAACAAGACAGGAGTGAAGCCCCGTACATACATGCGCCGGGGGAGATGTCAGCTCCGCTCCACCTTCCAAACAGTCACAGATCAAACAGTGTCACCCGCCGGAGCGGCACTTGGTGCCCCGCGCTGCCCCCGGGGGGCCTGGCCGCCAGGATCGCCGCTTCTTCCGAGAAGAAATCTAATGCAAACACATTTTGATCGTGGAATTTTGGCCGGTCTTGATCTTCCAACAGAAAAAAAAATTCGAAAAACACACACAAAAAACCACACACCCCCTCAAAAAAATAAGCCAACAACAACCCGGAGAGTGTGCACCGAGGGGGCGAAGAACGGACATTCACTGGGTGGGCGAGATGAGCGTGTACTGTCCCCCCCAAACTCCTGGGAGAGAGGAGATGCGCTCTCCCTCTCTCCTCTTTTCAGTGAAATATAACACACATTCGGATCGCAGAGCTTTCAGACAGTCTCAACTGATAGACAGACACATCGAGCTGCTTTCCTGCCTCACTTTTTACTCCTCCTCCTCTCGCCAACGTCACCCTGACAATTACAAATAGGTCTCACACAAACCATACCTGTCAATCTTTTTAATTGCTTTGTTTTCTTTTATTTTTTTGGAGCTAAACAATATGACACAGAAAAGAAATCTTAATACAGCATAACATAAAAGATTGCACGTTGCAGGAAGACATTTAGGGGGCTGTGTTGTAATGCACTGGCTGATCTCGGGCGGAACCCATGAGTCCTAAGTCAAGCAGACATCAGTTCCTGCAGATTCTTAAACCTGTTAGTTCCCCTCCCCCGCGTGTACATGCATACACACGCGCCCACGTGGATCTGAGCCACTCTTGGGTGAAGCACGTCCTACATTTGAGAAAAAATACCTGTTTCACTTATGCACTTAGTCTGAGGGTTAGATTTGGTTAGTGAAGGACAGTGGCTTTTGTATTTCTGCAATTCACAGGTTAAGTGGAAAAGAGGAGTTATTTTTAAATTAAAATGCACACCAAAAATATAAACTTAAAGATGGACTTAGCTCATCACAAAATGCCCGGAAATATTTAATGTGGTCCCTTTTTTTATAAAGGTGAATTATTTGGTCAATGAACACAATTAGCTAAAAAAAAATGGCACGATAGATCTTGATAGATAAGTGAGAAAACGAAGTCTTCGTAGATCATTACAAAGTCTCCAATTCCGCTAAACCCCTCCGCGGCCCCACCTAGAACTTTAAAATCCTTCTGCGCGCTGGGAATTCGGCCATCTAGTTCTGTATGTGTGTTCTCTCCCAATGGGAAAACTGTAACAGTATTGTGGAGCTACTTAAAACATCGATGGAAAAACACGAAATCTAGGCCAAGATAAATAAAATGGCTTAGTTCCTGCAACTTGCACGGGACAGACTGAGAGAGCATAGGAGCGAGCGACGCGCTCAGAGCCCCGGAGGCCTAGGCCGGGGATGCGTGGTGCACTGAGCGCCCTCGGCCAGCAGGAAGGTGCTGGTGCCCGTGCACCAGCGACCGGGGCCCAGGCCCGGGACCCGGCCGTGCCCTGCCGCCCCGGCCGCGCTCGGGGTTGATTCGTACCACCTTGCAAGGAAGTGAACGCTTCGCACGGGAAGGGGAGGCGCCTGCGCCGGGCTCCGGGCGCCGTGCTGCTCGGGGACGCTTAGACTACGGCGGCGGCGATCGCTAGGGCGCTGGCCCTCTAGCTTGGCGCCCCCCGCCCCCGGTGGAGGAATCAAATCCTGTGGCAGAGCGTGGGGAGGGTGGGGATATCCGGGGCCTCTCCCGCGCCCGGAGGAAAGGGGAGGGCGGAGGAGATCCTAGGCCAGTGTGAGCCGAGCGGATTCAAACCAAAACAAAAAGATTAAAGGAGCAGCGGCTGTGGCGGCCGCGGGGCCGGGCAGAGATCCTGGGGTGGCGCGCCCGGGTTCCGCGGGGGCTGCGGCGCGCGGCGGGGCCGGAGGGCGGGGGCGGGAGCCAGGCGGTGAGGGGAGGGCGGGAGCCTAGGGGAGGGCGCGGGCCGGAGGAGGGGCGGGCCCGCCCGCGCGGAGCCGAGCCGAGCTAAGCGGCCGGGGCTGGGCGCGACCCGGTCCAGCGTAGGCGCAGGAGCGGGCGGAGCCGATCGCGGGCCATGCTGAGGCTGACGGCCGCCGGGGCCCGAGCCATCGTGGACATGTCGTACGCCCGTCACTTCCTGGACTTCCAGGGCTCCGCCATCCCCCGAGCCATGCAGAAGCTGGTGGTGACCCGGCTGAGCCCTAACTTCCGCGAGGCCGTCACCCTACGCCGGGACTGCCCAGTACCGCTCCCCGGGGACGGAGACCTCCTCGTCCGGAACCGGTGAGCCCGGCGCGTGACCCCGTCCCGGTCCCCGGCCCGCGCAGCTGGGCTCCCGGCTGTCCCGGGTTGCCCGCTTGCCCACACTGCGGCGCGCGCTTGGGCGCACAGCCTGACTTTGCGAGATCCCGGGAAGTTGAACCCGCCGCCATCTGGTGAAGGCGAATGTAATGTGACTTGCTGGTGTGAATACCCGATGCCACCAAACGTCCTCTTATCTGGGGGTTATTTTAATTTGGGATTCCTCCCTCCCCCAGTCGTCCCTCCTCCCCCTCCCGCTCCCTAAATAAAAACGACAGGACCCAGAAAGGGAGGCTCCCCACCCGGCCCACCCGCGCGCACCCACGGTTCCTGCGTTGCCATAATTTTTAGTGGAGCAGCAACAGCCTGGACACACACTGCGACGTTTAGGTAAACGTGCTTTGAAGGAAAGGGGCCCTTGTTCGGTTTGCTTTTTCCTGTCCCCTCCATCTCATATTGGCGGAGCCTGTCCTTGGGTGTGTTGGTGTGCACCTGGTCTGCGTGTTGTCAATACCGTTTGACTGTGTTTTGTCCCCCGAGTGCATAACGGGGGCGTGCACCAGCAATCTGGGCCAAACGTTGGGCGGGGGCATGGCTGCATTTGTCTGAATGCATTGCAGACATTCCGGTGGCTCACTAGTTGTTGCCAGACCTGACCGTTCTACCTGATGCTTCCCACCTTAAGGATCCTCCACATCACTAATCTTTAGTAAGGGGTGAAGGAGAAGTGTGAGACCTCACTGTGCTCAGTCTGGGCGATACCACAGAGATCTGTTGGGTGCGTCCTCGCACTGCTGGACTGTCAGGAGGGGTCCTCGGTACCCTTTCACCTGCTGGGCTTCATTCGAAGGTCCCAGCATGGTATGTTGGAAGTTGGGTAAAATTACGGAGGGGAGGAGTTCTGACTGGATCCAAGCTGTAAACTCTGGACCACAAAATGTTTTTGTCCCCTGGAAGGTCTAAATGACGAAACTTACCCTCCCAACTAGCCGGGTGCAAAGATTCATTAGTTCAACCAGTCCACTTTAAAGAGTGTTGTCAACTGTCCAAACAAGACTGATGGACAAGAGAAGCTGACTGTGAAACTTTTGGAACCCTGTTGGAACCTTTGCGGTTGAGTGTGGGTGGGATTGAGTGGAGTCCGTGGGTGGAGAGTGCCTCAAAGGGTGGATGTCCTTCCCGTGCTTGCTGTGGCCGCTCAGGGCGCAGAGGAGTGCTTCATTGTGTGATGAAATGCTGAGTCTGTGGAGGATAAATATTTGAGCGCGGCCAACCTAAAAAGGGCTCGAGCTTGTGTTGACATAGGACATCCAGAGCACACCATTGATTTGTTATAAGGTGAGGTGAGAATAGACTGAAAGCCTTTCCAAGTAAACTTCATGGGAGAGTTAAAAAAAAAAAAGTTCCACGCCGGGCTTTCATTTTCTTTTATTGTTGTGATTTATATAGTGTTGACTGTAAACACTAATAAACACACACAACTGCTTACATAAAATCCCTCGTTGAAACAGGTGTGAAATGTGGAGGGGGTTGCCACAAGGGGACAGGCTAAGAGAAGGTGTGAAGTGGGAGAAGCGCAAGCAACATGAGGTGAGGTGGGACTCCGGTGCGAGCCGTGGAGGCTACTCTGTTTTACTGGTGTGGGGGCCTCTCGCCCTGGAGTTTAACTCTTGGAGATCTCCCGCACCCCTCTCCCTCCAAGCTTATTCGATCTAGCTGGCCCCCTTTCCCCTTCTCTAAATGTCTCCCCGCCACAGCACTCCCGGATGCCCAGGGTCATCTTGGTTCGTCTGGAATTGGGTGTTCCTTCGGATCGTAGTATAGTAACTGCCTTCCATTTTGGAAAATTCAGCTGTTCGTGTGGTTCTGTTTTGATTCCGTGTCTGCCAAGAATCCCTTTGATACAAGTG
Source organism: Ondatra zibethicus (assembly GCA_004026605.1). Classification (NCBI taxonomy): domain Eukaryota; kingdom Metazoa; phylum Chordata; class Mammalia; order Rodentia; family Cricetidae; genus Ondatra; species Ondatra zibethicus. The sequence continues at coordinate 71,695 of PVIU01002376.1, read as the reverse complement.
CTTTATATGAACAACTTGACTTCTAACTTCTACCTTGAGTCCACGACCCTGGGGGAGGGGGGAATGAAGCCAGTTTCTAAGTTGGAAGCAGGCAGAATCTTTGCCTCTCTCCTGACTGTTCTGTGTAACAAAGTCTACCACTCAACTGAAGGCAGATCTTTTATTCTTATGGACAGTGTCAAAGTTCTTCCCGGTTTCATTTTATTTTAAGGAGCAGAATTTAATAATTAACCGCAAGTTGGTTCATTTGAATCCAGGGCCAGTAGCCTCCAAAGTAATGCTAATTGCATTACATTTTTATTCAGAGGCTCCTCATTTTTAGCATAACAAAATCTCCCCAGAATGAGTGGACTAAGACCAGATTCATTTCTTTGCAAGGGTGTTTGGGGGTTTTAATTGTGTTTAGTCGTCTGACTTTTTCTTCCAGTGAACTATTTCCACACCTCAATCCAGTTAGCAAAATACATTCTTTCATTCACAAGAAGAGTAATGCATGCAAGCTAGGCGTCGATTTAGGATTGTGAAGTTTACAACCAAGGAAAAGTGTGTTGAGGGGGTACACAGAACCCCTCTTGAATTGACGTTCCATTTTCAGCCATCACTTTTACTGCCTCACGCACAACTTCAGTTCCCCCCTCCGCCCAGCCCTCTAAAAAGAAAAAAAAAAGACCTATATTCCTGGTCAAGTGCATTTTGTGCGATTTTTGTCCTTTTTTGTGAGAATGACAGATTTTTTTCGTTTCCAAATATTCCTAACGATTTTCTGCTCAAGTATAAGATAATGCAAAGAGTTTTTAGAAAGAGCCGTGAGTAGGGGGTGGGGGAAGGCGTTGTGATAAATGGTTTGTTGCTCACGGGAGGGAACAATATTTATGTTTTCCAAGCCTAGATTCTCCATACCTCCCCCCTTAACTTTTCTTCTTTTTCTTTTCCTTCTTCTCTTCTGTTTTGTTTGTTTGTTTGTTTTTCAAGGAAAGTCTGGTTTGGACGACTTTGTCTCCCAGTTTTCAAGGCTCTTCCTGTGGACCAAGCTTTCCTGTTTGGTGTTTGTTCAAAGGAAAGCCCACCCCCACCCCCACCCCACCGCGTCACTTCTACAGTAAACGTACTAGGCACTCACCACTTTCTAATATAAATAACCAAGTGGCTTTAGGAGGGTATATATTTGGGAAACGCCTGCTGTGATCCCATTAAATTTTCGTGGGGGTGCCTGGACTTCGGTTTTCACAGTGTATCCTCTCGGTTGCAGTCATTACTGGCACACATTTTCAATTAAAGGGGGTGGTACAGGGAGGATCTCCAAGTGCGCCAGCGCATCTTTCCTAAGTTTTGTTTTTGTTTTTCTGTGACTCTGGCTCGCCTTCCTTTTTTTTTTTTTTCCTTCCTTGACCTAGTCCCTCTTTCCCTTTGAGCCCGCTGCCCTTGAACTTGTATCTTGAGGAGAGGAAAGCTCATACAACTTCAGATAAAGCCCAGGTAAGGACTAAGGTGCTTCCAAGGCAGCGGCGGGTCTCCACCGCGGCAAGAACGCAGTGCTAGAATGAAATACCAAGCGAAGACAGGGATCCCTGCGCCATGGGCCAGGATACGCTGGAAAGGGCACGGGGACCAGAAGACAGATTATAGACAATAGTTGGAACTGCTCCCCGCCCGGTGAGGATTGGTTAGAAGAGGGGCAAAGCTGAGGTGGCAAATCGAGGTGCAATGCGGATCATGGCCATGAGCTGGCTAGTTTTGCTCGGCATGGCTTTCCTGGGACTTGGAAGAGCATGCCCATGGGGTCGGAAACCTGGAACGTGGGGTCATTGATGTCTCTCCTAGTGGGGGCGATTTCGAAAGGTCGTTGTTCCCAGCAGAAATCCGCCCTGAAGCGCCCCAGTGTGGTGCTTGACTTTCTGGGCAGGGCGCCTCAGGGTAGATGCCAGTAGAAAGAGGCTTGGGCCTGCGGGTCAGCGCCACCTCAGGGAGCTGATCGCCATCAGTAACCGGTCCAGCTCAGCCGATCCAAACTTGGCTCACCCCTCCAAACTTGGCCTCAGCTGCACCGCTCCGCCAGTGTGCCCTGCTAGGTCTCCACCTCTTCCAGGTGTGTCGAGGTGGGGGGGGAGACAAATTACCCCGAGGCGGGAGGGATTTGCACCTCTGTCCTGAGGATCCTTCCCACCCCACCCACTGGGCCGCAGCACTGACTGCCCACAGCTTCTCCCAGAGCCATAATCAGGGCTCCCCTGAGGTGAGTCAGCCTTTGTGGACTTTGAGATGCCAAAGGAAGACAGCCTGGAGGAGAACGGGAAGAGTCAACCAGGAGTAGAGGGTGTCCTGGCAGTTGATCCCTGTTCCCCTGCCTTAAGACCACTTTCAGCCTGGCGGCCTTCTCTCCTGGAGTTGCTTTTCAGAGAGAAGTCCTGCTCTAGTGGGCTGACTCTGGGGAGTCTAGCGTCAAGATCTAGGGAGCTAAGCCCTATTCAGAAGAAAGAGCGGGGCTGAGGAACTGTGTCAATGTAAAGAGAAACCAACCGATACAACGCAGAATTCCAACCCCTTTTCCAAAAAAAAAAAAATAGAATATTGGCATTTTGATATTGAAAAAAGTGAACAAAACTGATTTTCCCCTCTGTTCATTATTGGGCTTTATCTGTGAGTACAGGAAGCAGAATTTACAGTTACTGAGCCATGGTAAGCTGACTGTGGAGAGGAGAACCTTGGTGGAAGAAACTGTTTCCAACTTTCTTATTTCCACAGTCTAGAAAGATCTTTCTTTAAGGTAGAATATTGTGAGGAGCTGTTTGCAAGTCCAGGGCATTGTCTACAATGTGTGTGTCCCTACACAGGACAGTTTGGGTTCATAAATTAAAAGATAATTCTTTTCATTTTTCTCCTGCCATCTTTTCGCTTTCTTATGGGAGGAAATGGCAATTTGGGGGTCCTTGTGTGTTTGAGTTCCCGCTTGACATTCTCAGAAGATGGCTGCCACTGCCCCATGGAGATATTTTTGCTATGAGGTATACTGGGGTACAAAGAAAAGCTGGTAAAATACTGGCCTCACAGTTAAACGTGAGCCTGGATACAAAAACGAAACCAGTCATCTGCTATTAATCAGGCCGTGCCTCTGCTTTTTGTTGAGGAGAATACAGTGAGGGCTTGCTTCCCTTTTCATCTGGAAAGGCTATAAAATGCCAATTGCTGCATAAAAATCATTCGCCCCAGTTTCTGTTCAATTAATCAAAATGTATATGCTCATGCTGGGCATGGTTACATCAGAGAGAAAATTTGCTTCAGTGTTTCAAACCACCAGGGCAGTATCATGTCACAGGAATGACCTTGCATGTTCATCAATCTTTAATAATATCATTGTCATTATTATTATTATCTAAAGTGTTAAATTGTTGCCAGAATCAATACAAGTGTGCTTCTTTGTGTAAATTTTATCCTACTGTTGTTTTTTAACATCTCTGTTAAGAGACCAATTAATTTCCAGCTCAGAGCTCCAGTGAACTTTGTGTATGGTGAGGACTTCCTGGCTTTTTTTATGGTCTTTCTTTCTTATTTCTCCTTTTGAGTGAGGACAGAAGTAAGCTGCACAGGAAATACAAATACATTACTTGATGATTAAAATAATATGAAATTATTTTTCATAAAACTATTAAAGAATAAAATCTACCCAAACTCAAGTTAATACATGTCCAGATTCTTTTTTTTTTCAGATAAGCAGCATGAATTATTCTTCTGAATTCCATCAAGTCCCATAGTTCAGGAGCCCTTTCACACTCCCTGAAGTTGGAAAGGTCTTTCCCCCTAAGCACACTATGAAAGTCTTTAACAAAGAAAGAATCTTGATACATCTGTTTGTTTTCTCCTAGATTCGTTGGTATTAACGCATCCGACATCAACTATTCTGCTGGCCGCTATGACCCATCCGTGAAGCCCCCCTTTGACATAGGTTTTGAAGGGATTGGTGAGGTGGTAGCCTGTGGCCTCTCTGCTAAGTACACAGTGGGCCAGGCTGTGGCTTATATATCTCCTGGTTCTTTTGCTGAGTATACAGTGGTACCAGCCAGCATTGCCACTCCCGTGCCTTCAGTGAAACCCGAGTATCTCACTTTGCTGGTTAGTGGCACCACTGCATACATTAGCCTTAAAGAACTCGGAGAGCTGTCAGAAGGGAAGAAGGTTTTGGTTACAGCAGCCGCCGGGGGGACAGGCCAGTTTGCTGTACAGCTTTCGAAGATAGCCAAGTGTCATGTCATTGGAACCTGCTCCTCGGAGGAAAAGATAGCTTTTCTGAAATCCATTGGGTGTGATCGCCCCATCAACTACAAAGCAGAGCCTGTGGCGACAGTTCTGAAGCAGGAGTACCCTGAAGGTGTCGATGTAGTCTACGAGTCTGTTGGGGGAGCCATGTTTGACCTGGCTGTGGATGCCTTAGCCATCAAAGGGCGGTTGATGATAATTGGGTTTATCTCAGGCTACCAAAGCCCTGCGGGTCTTTCACCAGTAAAAGCAGGAGCTCTGCCTGTGAAGCTCCTGAGGAAGTCTGCCAGACTCCAGGGGTTCTTTCTGAACCACTATTTATCCAAGTACCAGGCCGCCATAGAACACTTGCTGGAACTGTACACTCGTGGGGAACTGGTCTGTGAGGTGGACCTGGGACACCTAGCTCCAGAGGGAAGGTTCATTGGCCTGGACTCCATATTCCGGGCTGTTGACTATATGTACACTGGAAAAAATATTGGAAAACTTGTGGTTGAATTGCCTCACAGTGTCAGCAGTAAACTATGACGACAGAACAATGATGTAAACCAAAGGAGAAAGAAAAAGAGTTCTCCATGCCTTAGAGTGAACATCATAGTTCCTAAAACAAAAGTATAGTGTTAATGAATTCAACTCCCCCCCCTTCCCTTGGGGGAAAAATAATGTGCCTCAATAAACGTTCTCTCTATAGCTAAGAGGTAAAAATGTTTACATGCGATTCTTTAGTCATGGACGGTCTCAGTCCAGGTTTTATTGTTCCTGGGAAGTAAATTAATTCCTGATGCGAGACCTGATCGAGTCAGTATGTCCCCAGCTTGATGAGATTTTTAAATCAGTCTTCAAACTGCTCACCAAGTCTCCTTTGCTTTGGAAGCCGCTGCTCTTGTGTTAAAAAGTACTTCACAGGTGAGCAGGTAGTGCGGGTCAGGTATGCTCACAGTCCATACGCTTAGCAAGGAGCCCCAACTATCTCAGTAGACATTTGGGAGAGAACTGTCCACATTTGATCCCGTTTAGTTATTGGGAAAGTGATTCGGCAAACAGATATGTGTGAGTGATGGATCGACTCGTTGGTGGCTTGAATTCACATCCTTTTAAGATTGTGAAGAAAATGTTCCTGTTCCAGAAAGAAATTACTGTTAGAAACAGAGTGGGTTTTGGGAAAGCAAGCTATGGTTTAGGGGACTTTGGGAGAACTAATGTGTGCAATGGAAGGAGAAGATTCTATGCCCCCTCTCCAGGAAAGGCTCTCATCATGTAATAGCAGGGATCACAGAAGGGGGCTCACTCTAGCATGTGCAAGGTTAGAAACAGCTTACTTCCTGTCCCCAAAGAGCAAATATCACATAGCTCCAAACAGGGGAGACTTCTTCCAAAACCAAAATCGTTTGCTTCCCCTCAAAGGCGTGGTGTGGAAGGCTTGATGTCGGGTGGTGGAAGCGGAATGGTGGTCAGGTATCCTGTGTTCCCACTTTGCTTCTCAGCATTAGAGAGAAAGGAGCCACCTGCTCTAGGGTTGTGTCCTGGTGTAGTCCTGCCTGTCAGCCTACAAGCCGCTTCTCTTCAAACCGCACCAGAGCTGGTCTGCGTGCCCTTCACCTTCAGTGTCCAAAGGCTGCCTGCCACTTTTATCATGGAATCAAAACCCCACAGCGCCTTTCCGTTTGAAGGTGAAGCCTGTGGGATGATTTTAAGTCCTTGCTTTCAGTACATCAAACGTGCTTAATAAATAGGAATGCAATTAAGAGGGCTCTGTGAAAGTTGGGGGCAAGATTGAATTCTTTCCTTGCATCTGAGGAGCAAAGAGATCCTGTTTCTGAGTAGCTGTTAGTATCTATTTTACAAGATTTACTCATTTCCAGGTACCTAATGTAGCTGCTAGCATGCATGCACAACAATACAATTTATATGGTAAATGGAACCAAATAATGGCTTCACTGAATGTTATGGCCGCACTGAAGGGAAATGTCACGGTAAATAGCTGCCAAATTATGGATCATGCCGCGGTGCCACAGCCGCACTAAAGACAAATAGCACCAGAGGCTATTGCCACTGTGACGCCTTTGAGTTATGAAGAAGGGTAGCAGCCTGACGCGAGGCTCTTTGTGTCCTCGTCATCGCAGAGGACTGCCGGTGCAGGGGACACGAGAGGCGCGTCCAATGTGGTGCGCAGTTATTAATCTGTCCCTTTCAGACCCGGCCACTGTAGCAGAGGAGACTCTGCTGGCTCTCCTGTACACAAACAGAACAAACGGGGAGGGAGGGCAGGCTCTGTGAATGTTAGTGTGCTCAGGAAATGACTGGTAATGGAAAAACGTCGTAATAAAATAATCTAATCAAAGACTATTATTAAATTTAACCTAGTATATGTCTGAAAGGCCCAGTTGCTTCCTATGCAGATAGATGTGTGAAATCTCGGTGATAATGCACTCTCCCTCTGCAAAGGCTTAAGGACTGAGGACATTACCAACTAAATTGCCTCTTCTAAACTGAAGTGAGTCCCGGTTTCCTTCATTTTAATGGGAGGGTAATAAAGATGAAAGACCAACATTTTATCTGATGGATCCCGTAAGCTATAGAATAAAAATGTATTATGTTTTGAGGGAATATACTAAATTCAGCTATGTAAAAGTAAAATTCAGAAACCCAGGTTTAAAATAAAACAACATTAAAAAAAAAACAGAAAAAACCTCATGTTCTTTCTGTCCCCAAATCAGAAACTATGATGCTGTTTTTATTTATTCTTAGAAAACAAGCATGAATGATTCTGCCCATTCCAATAATCCCTAAAATATGTTTTAAAGTTTTTTTAAATTCTTTTGAAAGATGACTTTTAAATTTATGATTATACTTGAATATCAGTTTGGTCCCCTTGGGCTGTTCAGGTCCAGTCGCTAACAGGAGGTGAGATAGCGTAAGGGTCCACACACTCCCACGTTCCAGATCACAAAAAGTGCATTCATAATCCAGGGCCATTGTCAGCTGTGCTCTAGGAAGGGACAAGGGCAGAGCAGTGATGTGGGAGAAATGAATTCTCAGTTCTTGGTGTGGCCTTCTCAGCTCCTTGGTACAAGGTTGTTGGCCCAGCAAGGAAGAAGGTATTGCCTCCTGAGAAAGACATCTGTAGGATGCCTTAGTGTTTGGTTCAGGACTTCTGAAAAGTCAACTTCTTTCCCTTCAAACCTTCAAACCTGTTTCAAATGCACAAAAGCACAGACAATATAATTTCTGGTTCTTTTCACAATGACTACAGATGCTGATTAATTTTAGCACGAGAGTGCACACGCACGCACACACACACACACACACACACACACACACACACATCCAGGAACTGGTTTGCAAAGAAAGATGGGTTCTATGTGTTGTTACTGTCTGACTGCACCAGAATAGAGTTTATCAGGAAAGGAACAGAGCCTCTGCCGATGGCCATTAGTGTTTCCTGCAATATTCATCTAATGCAAGTGTGTGAGAAGTAGCTGCAGCTTATTAAAGTGAAAACCCTGAGCTGTGTATGGAGGGATGCCGTGGCTAATGAGGCTATAATGTCCCAGTACCACAAAACCCTTTTTGTGTCCCCACCACAAGATGCTGGAAACTTGACAGATGATATCATTTAAGACACTGCCTGCCTTGGGGACCTGCTTCTTACCTTCCTGTTTTGGGCTTTTATTTGGGTAACATTTATAATAGCCACCTGACTTGTACCTGTAATGTCTTAACCCCTTGTGGAACTCACAGGCTGTGTAAATTTACCAGTCAAGGTTCCCTTTAAAATGGAGCTTTGTTCAAGGTCCAAAATACTTTCCTTGATGACTTTGCCACATGCTCACATGGAGTAAATACCATATTTCAGATCCCATAAAGTCAGACCAGTAACACGCAGCTTTCAGAATAAATTTGATAAGACCTAGGACTGTGCACTTGGAATGCTAATTTCCTGAGCGTTACAAATTTTATGGGCTGCTCAATGCAAAATGACCTGATCTGATGAATTTATACTTATCTTTATTTCCCATACTCTTAAAAATATTTTGTTATTTATACTATTCATTTAAAAGTGTATATGCGAACTATTTTTTCAGTTTGGGGTTTTGTTTGAGGACTTTTTGGCCTGTTTAGGGCTTTATTTGGACAGCTTCTGCAACTAATTCTCTCCCAGTGACCTAGAATCTCGCATTTAAGATCATGGCTCAGAAGCCAAAGTGCAGGGCTCGAGTGTCAACAGCACAGCACTGCTGTGAACTTGAACTTCTGTTTCTTCTAGCCTTTCAACGCCACACTGTATCAACTCAGAAGGAGGAATGTTCACTGCAAGAACTTTGCTACTGTTACCGTGAGCAGTCCAGGAGAGCTTGCTGCCATCCCTACCCCCTAAGAAACCAAAATACACAATGCAAAACAATGTCTTACCGGTATATGTCAGTTCAAGAAGTTCTTGTAGTAAAGACCTGATATGAAAAAAAGGGAGTCAAGTAAGGTGCATATTTTGATTATGTAAGCCTGAAGCTTCTGTTTAATTCTTCACTTTGATCCTACAGCCAGTGAGGCATGCCTGGCAGAAGTACTAAGCAATGTTTATTTGGCTATGCTGGCTTTGCCCTTTGTAGACTTTCCCTTCTGTGCAGGTCCCTGAGGAAGCATAGCATGGGTCCCGCGAGCAGTAGGGTAAGTGCTGTACAGAGGACGGTTTGGGGGGAAACCAATATGTTCTTCATGTGTGCTGAGAAGCCCTGAGCCAGAAGTCTGGAGATCTGAATAGCCCCCCAAAGGAAGTGCTTCCCTCAAAGTGTCTTTCTGCCAACACAAAATTAAAATAATAATTAGAACATACCCCGCTGCTGGGTGGCAGCATCCAGTACAAAAGACAAATCTGTGCTAAGGGCTCAGAAGAGAGTCTGGTGACATTGCCTACTGAAGTGGTACCCACCCTTTAAACACACGAAGCAGTCAGGGTCAGAGTGATTGCTATCAGCAGTTCCTTTGGTCGATGGAAGGTAGAGAAATAAGGAAGGGATACAGGATGTCCCACTCGAAAGCACCTGACATAGGACCCTATATGCCAACCCCCAGCAGTCCTTGCAGGCTCGCAGGTGCCACTTCCAGCAGAAACACAGGTCTGGAAAGTGTATCTTTCCCTGGCTTTTACGAATAAGACCAAATGTTACTTGGTAACACTAGAGTTTGAAAGATAATCTAGCTCTATCCACTTTACAAATGTAGAGTTGGGCCTAGGAAGAATGGGCATTTTGTCCAATCAACGTCAGAATCCACTGGTCTCAAAAGATAGAACACAGGTGGATCCCCTCCCAGACTATCAGGAGAATTCAGCGTATAACTGGCAGGTGTTTCAGAAGCATGGCTGGACTTCGTGAAGAACCATCACATGAACGGGACTGAGGCAAACCCAGGAAAAGTATCATGTTTAGCCTTTGGTAGAGTTGGGGCTCTATCAACTTGGTTTATCATCTAAACATTCTACTAGGGCTGAAGAAATAGCTCAGTAAGCAAAGGACCTGCCTTACAAGCTGAAGACCCTCGTTTAATCTCCAGAACATTTGCAAGAAGCATGGCATGGTGGTGCATAATTGCAATCCTGGCATTTAGGAAGCAGACATTGGAGGACCTTAGGGACTAGCTGGTCAGCTAGCTTAGCCTAATCAGTAAACCCCAGGTCCTACTGAGAGACCATATCTCAAAATACAAGGAGGAGAGCTCTTGAAGAATGAAACCTGAACTTGACCTCTGGCCTCCACAGGCATGGACACACATACACACACACACACACACACACACACACCTTCAAAACCACACACCAATTAAAAATAACTATCACACACTTTAGTTTTTTGCTACTAAAAGGTTTCCTGCCAATGTGTCCTTAAATACCAATATTGCCAGATATAAATTCTGTACTATTTACTGGATTGAATGAGTTTGATGCTCATTTTCACCTATCAGAAACATCATAACTGGCCACTGGAATATTTGCTGTTGTAGCAAAAAATACTCAAGATTTGAATTTGCTATTCTAACTGAAATCCAGTTTTTCACCTTACAAGTTCAGCCCATGAGGGAGGGCACACTCCCTCACTGGTATCAGCAGCTGCTTGGAGGTGAGGATCCTGCAGAGAGGCAACCCCATGGGCGCAGACTTCCTGCTAGGCTGTGGTAAGCACCCTCACACAGATCATAATTAAGGCTAAGGGGAGGAGGGGAAAGCCGTTCCGGACCATATGACATTGAACATGCGTGTCTCCCCTCATCATTTCTGTCTTTCTTCCCTCAAACTCATGCATAACAAGCATAAACTTCCAACTCTCCGCAAGCAAATCCTTTCCCAGCAGAAGCAGCCTCTTTTTAACGCCGAAAAGCCACTTCCAGAGAACGGCAGCCATGTCAGAGGCAATCACGTTTGTAGGAAGCCTCATTGCTCACCAGGGGATGGTAGCAATAGTGCTCCCTCTACATGTGGCTGGAATTTACATTTGGAAATTGAATTGTCTCCTTGAGGGCTTTTATTCGATGCAAGTTTGGGGGAATTACTTACACCCCAGCACATCAGTGTATCTGAAATGAAGCTGAGTTGAAGGGACCTCTCATCACTTCAGCTGTTAAGAAAAAAACCTAAATAAAACAAAATAACTCTTCATTGTCCAGAAGTCAAAATTAAAGAATCATTACCAGTGAAGTTCATCATTTCAAGTTTGACATGTCTCAGGCATCTGGGGATTTACATGTTTTACGTATTTGAATACTGTCTTCACAATGGTATAGATACTGATGTGTTAATCCTATCCCCACTTTAAAGGTAGGATGGTCAGAACACACACTTTATGACACCTCAGGTCATCCCTACCTGACTCGCGACAGTCATCAGACAAGACCAAGCCTGTTTTTCTCCAGAAGAGTGTTTTTCTCATATTGTAATCTATACACAAGTCACCTGCTAAAACCATAGCCCTGACTCAGTAGTACAGGGTGGACGTAGGAATGTGCATCTCCCCAGGGAACCCTGGCACTGCTGGTCTGGTCTGGGAACCACACTTTGTATACTGAAGTGCTCACTTCCGCTGTCTCTGCAGAGACCTCCATCCTACACTGCAACCATGAAAGCAGCTGCCTTCTCCAATTCCATATCCAACATCGTCAAAGAGCATTCCCTCAGGAACTCAGCTGTGAACCCAGATGCTGTGTGATGTGCATGGTACCCTGATAGCTTTTCCATACAGCTCTACAAGGGACACAGTCCTGGGACCTCCATCCTAGTTGTCCTGTTCTTAGAGCTGAATCCATTGTCACACCTAGGCCCTCTCCCCCTGACCTGGGACCACTGGTTATCCTTCTATAGTAGCACCAAATAAAAATGCCAGCAGCCCTCTGCACATAGTGGAGCAGAGTATTTTACAATTATCCTGATAGAAGAAGGACCCCAGGTCTCGTATATCTTTCAGATCAGGTCCTTTGAAACATGTGCCGTGACAACACGCATAGCCTTTATCTAAATAGTCAGAATTATCATCTTTGAAGAAGCTGTGGCCTTTGAAGGGAAAAGTTACAATACATGCACGTGCTCGTGAATATGTCACTGGGAAAAATCACAGTAGAACTCTGTTGAGGACAAATGTCAGGAAGGGGAGCTGGCAAGATCGTAGGTGAAATCTAAATTTGGAAGTTTGAGGGAGCCCTGGAACAAGTGGACTGGGCAGAGCCCTCAGTGTCCCCGGCAACTGTCAGTCCTCACAGGGCTTGTGACTGTCATCAGAGTAGCTACTCGGAAAAAGTGGCCGCGTCCCTTTCTCCTTCTCTGTTCTTCCACTCCCCACAGAAGAGGACAGAACTGGGCAGCGCAGGGTATATATGGGCCAGAAGAGTCAGAAGATCAGCAGAAGAAAGAGCCGCTATGCTTATGTGTCCAGGACAGCTTGGAGGCAGGACCAAGAGACTGGAAGTAACCATTGATGAATTCAGAGAAGGAGGGAGGAGGGGGAAGATCCAGGGTAGGAATAAATGGAAGGAGACAGCTTTTGAAAGACTGGGGAGGAAAAAGGCTGTGTGTGTGTGTCCATGAGTGTGGGTGTGTGTCTGTGTATATGTGTGAGTGTGTATGTATATATGTGTCTGTGAGTGTGCGTATGTGTATATGTGTGTGTATATGTGTCCGTGAGTGCGTGTGTGTGTATGTGTATATGTATGTGTATATGTGTCCGTGAGTGCGTGTGTGTGTGTGTGTGTGTGTGTGTGCGTGTGCAGGCATATGCACATATGAATATTGGTGGACAAGAATGTACATATAGAAGTCACGATGTGTCAGTTCCTCAGTCTTTTTTTTTTTTTCATTCTTTCTCTTTACAATCTCTCACTGTCCGAAACACCCTCACTAGGTCAGGGTGGCTGGCCAGGGAGTTCCATGGATCTGCCCTTTAAGCTTCTCCAGCATCAGGCTCCCAAGTCCATGGCATGCCTCCCAGCCTTTTGTTTTAGAGTGGGTCCTTAGTTCCCATGCTTGCGCCTTAGAACCAAACGGCCTCCCCTGCCCCAGCAGCGCCTTCCTTAGCTGTCAACAGTTCAGAGTCTGCAGAATCTTACATGGGACAGAGATGCTGAGGTCTCTGCCGCTGGTGGGACTTTCCTTGGGTCAGCTGTATCAGCAAGCTTTACAAAGAAGTGGCCTTCATGGAACAAACAGATTAGGGTGATAGTGAAGCAGCTTTGTCCCTTCCCCGCCGGTTTATATCCCCCACCTTTTCAATTGGGAGTAGGCAGCCAGTTACTCTCATCTCTGAGTTCCATGCAGGCTTCATTCATACCACACTTCAGGTCCTTAAGACATGTTCTAGCATCTATGGCCACACTCTATCTCCTGAAGACCATAGACCCCGAGGGCACAGGGCAAGTCTCCCTGCCCCTTTCTTCCACACACTTCATTAGGTATAGCACTCAATTAGGCAAGCATTCAACCATGATGTGTTTGCCACAAAGATGCAAACAGCACCCGCCCTCCACTCACAGCAGTGCCTTCCACCGCAGGCTCACAGGCGGACATCGGCCTCTCAGTTTCTGGTTGGGAATGATGCCTGAAAGAGCCTTGCAGTGCTGCTCAATCCCACACCACAGCTTTGGGCAAACCAAGGGACTTCTCTGCCTAGGACTATTCACTTGGAAAACCGCATAAAGGAACTTGAGCACCTGGGGCTCTGGAGAAGATGCTCACATGCCTTAAGAGAGTCCACCTGTTGGCGAAATAGATAAAACTGTTCATTTTAATGTTCTTGCTCAGTGTTCTCTTGACATCTATCTGAAGTGCTAATTTAGAAGTGCTCCAAATACATTCTCCAAACAAATGCCAGACTTCCAAAGTCTCAAGGTCACCTACCATCTAAGGACTGGAGTTTGGAGTCTGTGGGCAGTTCTGACCTCTGCATGTGTCAGGGAAATGGGTGTGTCCAACCTGGAGTCTGTCACATGATGTCATCGTCTACAAAATTCACCACACAATAAAGTCACTAAAAAGTTTCGAAAGAATAAAAAATAGCTCATGGTGTTTTAATAGGTTTATAGTTCCATGCTGAGTCATGCTCATGACTGTCCTTGGCCACATGCAGCCTTTGAGCTACTAGATGGGCAAGACACAGATGGTCCTGAGGAGAGCCTGGGCCTCATGCAGGAATGGCTTTCCTGCTTCTAGTAAGAGACTAGGGTTCTGTTCATCATGCTGTGCTCAGCTGAGAGGCCCCTGCTCCAGCCATGCAAGGGAAGTCTCCGGAGACACAGTGCCGAGGGAAGTACTCATGTGTGCGTGCGTGCGTGCGTGCGTGTGTGTGTGTGTGTGTGTGTGTGTGATGCATGTGTGTGTGTATATATGTGTGGTGTGTGTGTAGTATGTGTGGTGTGTGTATATATATGTAGTATTGTATTGTGTGCGGTGTGTGTAGTGTGTGTGCATATATTTGTGGTGTGTGGTGTGTGTGGTATGTGTGTGTATATATGTGTGGTGTGTGTAGTATGTGTATATATATATGTAGTATTGTATGTGTGTGTGGTGTGTGTGGTATTTGTGTATATATTTGTGAGGGTGTGTATGTGAGTGTTTTGGTGCATTCTGAGGGATGTGAGTTCAAATATTAAATCTTTCATTGTATGAAAAAAATCCTTAAAGGACACAAGCTTTTATCTCTGCTTTGTCTAGTTCATTTGTCATCTATGAAGGGAAAGGATAATGAGTCTGAGCCACAGATACAACAAAGTGTGCAACAAAGTGTGCAACACACCTGTCCTGGTGATGTCTCAAAATTGATAGCAGCAGGTTTGTTTCTCTTCCCCTGGGAATACCAGCTACAGAGGAGGGTGGAGATGGAAACACTGAGATGCTGGGAGGCACGAGTTAGCTCTCCGTGTCAGAATGCCAGGACAAGGCCAGGCCCCAGGCTTGGCAGGAATTCAGCTTAGGAAAACGGAGGGAGGCACAAGAAATTTTCACAACTCATTATTCCAGGTGCCTTCCCCCTCAAAGTGGGGAGGTTGAATTATCTTGTCACGGAAAATACACAAAGTGTCATTTTATTATTAGAAAAGAAAAGCAGGAATTGGTTGAAGGTTTAACGATGAAAATGCAGCTGATCGCTGCCGCCAAGATAAGCTGAGCCAGGTCAGGCCTCACCTTCTTTAATGAAATGAATACAACTTGGTTCTCATCACTGGGACGACTGGAGACCTGCAGAACTGTCCCCCTGACGATGCAGGTCCTTGCTTCCCATGTTTTTCCCTGGCAGTGTTTCTTTTCCATCAATGTCTATGGACACTATGCATTGCGTTGGTGTTATACACAAGGGGGAAAAGGCATCCCTTCTTCACAGCTGTGACCAGAGAATCACACAATTCTAGACCGAAGCAGGATGTTGAAAATGAGATAATGGAGAAATCGAAGACCAGGAAAGCAAGGCAGTACTCCCACGACGCACAGCAGGTTGCGGGCCACAGGCCTGGGATTGGTTGCCACACACTGGCCGGGAGAGTGTACCACCACACACTGTGGCCTAAAGCACTTTGGAGTTCCCTTCATTCCAGATGATACATGACACTATTTTTTATACAACATTTTAGTCTCTAGTCTTCAGCCAGTTGTGCTCATGGTTTGTGTTCACACTTAGTGGAGATGCGCTCATTTGGAAAGTCATGAGTGATAAAAAGGAACCTTTCTCCAGGCTAGCTACTGCCTCATGAAAGAGAGCTGGTTATGCTTCACTGAAACGCATCGGTCCTGTTTTCCATGCGGGGGCATGGGATCTCAAAAGACATGCTATGAGCCATGCAACCAGGGACATCTAACTCACCAGCCATCCCCATCTCTGGAGGCAGAGGGACAACCCAAAGTCAGGGCCAAGCATGAACTGGTATCACAACTGAGCCCCAGTGCAAATTATATCTCTTCCCCGAGGCAATCACCCACAAGGCATCTGAGAAAACCACCAGTGACCCTGAGAAAGGGAAACTCTGGATAGTAGCAACTCCCAGGCAACACCAACTGGGCAGGAAAGGGTGCCCTCCTCTCTCATCTCCCTTATCACTCCACTCACCCAAAGTCCTGAAGGCTGGGAGGGGTTTTCCCACCTCCGACCGCAGACTGACTTTGGGAGATGGAGTCACTGCTCTCTTGTTCCTGTTACCGAGCCCAGACCTCGGCACTCGGGAGCGGAGAGGGACAGGATGAGAATGAAGGCAGGAGTCACGACCATCTACAAACAGCGAGATTCCATTTTCTCCTGTAATTTCCTGCACCCAGCTGTTATGGGCAAGAGCCTTTCAAGTCTCCTCCACGTCAGTGTGCCAACCCAGGCCTCAGGCTCCAGGCCTTCAGTGCCACCTTCCCTGTGGCCAGGACCAGTGTGAGAGCGCTAGCGCCTTAGGGTTTCAATGGCTGTGACGAAACACCATGGCCAAGGGCAAGTTGGGGAGAAAAGGGTTTATTTGGTGTACACTTCCACATTGCTGTTCATCGCTGAAGGAAGTCAGGACAGGAACTCAAACAGGGCAGGAGGAACCTGGAGGCCGTGGAGGGGTACTGCTCACTGGCTTGCTTGTCATGGCTTGCTCACTCTGCTTTCTTAAAGAACCTAGGACCAGCATCCCAGGGATGGTATCACCCACAACGGACTGGGCCCTCCCTAATTAAGACAATGCCTTACAGCTGAATCTCATGGGGGCCTTTCTTCCACTGAGGCTCCTTCCTCTCTGATGACTCTAGCTTGGGTCAAGCTGACACACGACCAGCCAGGACATCTCGGTCATCAGGCCTCAGCTTCCTAAGTATCTCTCTCTGGAAACTGGTGTCAAGAACAGTCCGTCTATTTCTGAGGTCTGCAAAAGCAGGATGTGTGTGTGTGTGTGTGTGTGTATGTGTGTGTGTTGCACGCATGTGCACATGTTTGTGATAAGCAACTATGTGTGTGCATGTGAAGGTAGAGGAATGTGTAGATTGTTTGGCTCTGCCACACTCCACTTTCCTCCTTCAAGACGGGGTCTCTCAATGAACCTGGACCTAGACAACCACAAAGCAAACCCCGGAAATGCTCCTGTTTCTGCCACCTCCCCTCCACACACACACACAAAGCAATAGGGACAGGGGTACACATGGCTATGCCCGCCTTCTCAAACGGGTGTTGGGGATTTGAACTAAGACCCTCATACTTACTCAGCGAGCACTCTTTCCCACACAATCTCCCCAGACTGGGAACGTTTTCTCAGACACAGCGCCCCACATTTGTGGCAGCTGGATTGGTATCCAGTTAAAACTAGAGGCGAGCCTTCCACACAGATGCACCGTTCTGCTGGGTTATGCTCACAACGGGAGGGTGTGTGGACGCAGGTGCCACTGACAGGCATTGCTGCCGGGCCTGGTGGGGGCCGCATGAAGGAGGAGCAGGAGCGAGCACCCAGCTCCCAGCAGCCGTGATGTGTCGTGGCTGACAGGGACGGGGCCTTATTACTTGATGAGTGGGGGCCAGCCCCAGCATCTCGTCTTTCTAACTTGTGGAAGTCAGCGAGCTTAATTGCTCCTTGTCCTCCCAGGCTGATTTGCCACCAACAATCTCATTATCACACACATATGTTTATCTCACATTTCCCAGACCCTCATGCAGAGGATGCAATGGTTGGGGGGGAGGGGGCGCGGGGGATGACCGCGGCGTTAGCCAGCAGCGTTGTTTGTGCTCTTCCTCTTTCCCTTCTCCAGTCTTGAGCCTCAGGAGCCCTGCAAATAGGAACGGTACCCAAGGTGAGGCACTGGCTGAAAGGAAGAAGCTGCAAACTCTAGGCTCCAGGATGGGCCTGAGCAATAGGCACTCCGGGGGACCCATGTCACAGGAGAGTGGGGTCACATGTCCACCACAGGCTTCCTAGTGTCCATACTTGAGATTTGCCTGAGACGCTTGGCCATGGTTTCCTTTGCCAGGCTCAGCCTTCATGGGGAAAGTGGTGAAGCTTATACGGGGACAAACTCAGCTACTCTAAGAGCTGGAAAGGCATGGGGCTGAGGTAGGAGATATCTAACAAGCTCCACTGTGTTTGAGGCCCTGTGCAAAAAGCTTGTTATATTTTCTTCCTTTAGATCTTCAAAATAGAGTGTTCAATTCATCAGTGTCCCTTAAGAGCATTAATATGAGGGCTACGGCGATGCCTCAGTCTAGAAGGGCTTGACACACAAGTATTAGGAGCTGACTTGATTCCCAGAACCTATGCAGAATCCAGCATGTGACATGTGCTGGGGAGGCAGAGACAGGAGGATTACTGAGGCTGCAGATCAACACACACACACACACACACACAGATACACACACACAAGCACATTTATGTACACACCCACACAAATACTAATATGAACCACACATACTATTAAATATTTGTAGTAGACAATAAAAATGTTTAAATTAATTTCTCTAATTTCTTTCAAGACAGTGTTTATCTGTGTAGTCCTGGCTGTCCTAGAGCTAGCTCTGTAGACTAGGCTGGCCTCGAACTCACAGAGATCCACCTGCCTCTGCCTCCCGAGTGCTGGGATTAAAGGCGTGCGTCACTGTCTAGTATTTTTCATATATTTCTATTTATCAAAACTACTGTCTTTCAACTTGTAATCGAGGACTACAAGTGCTGGAAAGGAACTATTACAACTTACTAATATCAGACACATTCCACATAGAGTAAGCCAGGCACTTAATGTCCCGCAGTCTTACACAGGAATCTCTTTCACTCACATAAAAGTCCAAGAGGTAAATGTCACACCCATTTGGCAAACAGAGAAACTGAGGCACAGATCACTGGATAAAAAAGACATGTCTGATGTCAAGGACCAACACGCCAAGTGGGTATGTTGTAGACAGCTGGACATGAGGATCTACAGGTTAGCCAGCAGGTCAAAGGGCCCTGGAGACCTAGGGTAGGAAAGTGGCTGAGGGGCATCTTTAGTCCATTCCCTGGGGAAACCAAGGTCCAGAGAAGTCAAGTATATTCCCGAGTGTCACACAAACATGGCCTGACTGAGGAAAGGAGGGGGTGTTGGAAGGTATTCCAGCAGAA
The DNA here is from genome assembly GCA_004026605.1 of Ondatra zibethicus. NCBI lineage: Eukaryota > Metazoa > Chordata > Mammalia > Rodentia > Cricetidae > Ondatra > Ondatra zibethicus. The sequence continues at coordinate 52,873 of PVIU01002376.1, read as the reverse complement.
GGGTTGGATGGTTTCACCAGTAGGGGAGTGGGTATAATTGGCCCGAAAGGGGTGCACGACGAAAAGGTATAACTGGGAGAACAAGCTCACAGCTGGCCCAGTGGAGTGCTGCGTCAGCTCTGCTGGAGCACGCGTGCAGCAGGGAGAGGACTGAGCCATCTGGGGACAGACCCCAGGGCATCACCTGCAGGCAGTTCAGGAATCTGTGGGCAATGGCCACCCCCTTGCCCTTCAGAATATCTTCTGCTCCCAGCCAGTTGCTCCATCACGGGGCCACACCTGGAGAAGACCCACAAGCCACAAACGCCACAGCGACATTGGAATGAGCCCTTGGTAATAGAAGTTCTGGCCTGGTGGCTGCAGATTGAGGAAGAACCCAAATGTGGTCTGGAAGAAGCTTCAGAAACACCCCACCTCTGGGTGTGGGGCATGTCCCCCTAGGAGACCCACCTGGGCAGAGGTGCAGCTAGGGTCCCAGACTTGGGATCCTGTCTCCCAGGGAAAGACTAAAGCAGCCTGCCATTTTTGCCTCTGGTTCCTTAGTTTTCCTCTTTCTCATCTACTTTGTAAAGGGATTCAAAGAAGGAAGCAGTCAACACATCCCCACCAAAGCAATCTACTGACTGGGTTCAGACTATTAAAACATTCTCTCACCCTAGGACTTCAGGTCTTAAGTATTCTTTTCACCTAGAGGAGAAACTATAAGTACACTTTCTGTTTATTGATTTAAAAAACTAAGTGTGTGAGATAGTGGTTGGACTTCCTGCGCAAAGACAATTTACCTTCTTTTGCTTGTACAACTCTCTTGGCATATTATTTATTACAAAGGAAAATCATGCTGATAAGAAAATAGTGTCACTTAAAAATTAGGTGGTTCCCAATCAACTCATGACAGTAATTGCTGTAATGTCCTCTTTGATTTAGATATAGTAATATCCATGTAATTGCCACTGGGAAAAATTATAATGGCTGTTAATGATAACGAACACATAAATGGCAGTGAACAGGAACATGTATTCTACATCAGATTCAGCTGTAGTGCAGTGGGGAGAAGCCCAGTGGTTTTCAAAGACCTGGCGCCAATCCCTCAAGGAGCTAAGCCCTCCATTATCACATTACGTGAGGGGGTGGATGATTATGGGAGTGAGGGCAGTGCAGGGCCATCCCCAGCCTCCTGAGCTCTGTGACACATCTCCAGACCACCATGAGAATATGGTAGGAAACACAACAGATGCCTATGGTCCTAAGTTGCCAGGGCAACTTTGTCCAGAGCCAGACAAAGTCGTGAACTTCCACCTGGAGACTATGTCACGTGACTCTTCTGTATTCCAATGTGTCCAGCTCCCCCTCCCGCTTCACTGGTTCAAGAATAAGAGGGAGAAGCCCACTTAAGACAGTCTTTGTCTTACTGGATGTGAACCCCAAACGAGCAAACACAGATTTGACTTTGTTATTGTCTGTCTGTCCTGGCTTGAACAGGCCTGCCCCTACACAATTAGAAAGAGGGGCTGGGTGCACAAGAGGCTCCTACAGTCCTGGACATCACAGTCCCCTGTGTGGCTGTTGGGTGTCCCCATTAAGGCCACTAGGAGCCATTCTAACTGTGGATATGTGTGGCCTTCAAGAAGACCCAGTGATACCATGCTTAGGAAGCGCCATGTGACAGCAGTAACAACGGCTACAATCTACTCCGTGTTGGGATGGGATGGAATATGACATGCTTTATTCATGTCAACCCAGTATGGGAGCTTGCTAATATTCACCCCATTTTATAGTCTGAGGCAGATAAGCACAGCGAGGCTGAGTGACTTCCCCAAAGTTACACAGTCAGGGGTAAAGCCCACTCCCATTCAACATGACATTTATGCATGGTTGGTGGGGGCGTTGCTCAAGAATCTTGGCCTATGTCATTCATAAAATCCTCCAACTTCATGATATATGATCATGGGAAGCTTCATGGAAATCAAGAGTCATCAACATGTACAAGGCACAGTAAAGTCAAGGTTCACCTTTGCTCTACCTGAAGCATAGGAGTTGTCAGCCTTGGCATTACAAAGTCACGTGGCTGCCATGGGAAGGAAGCCAGCGGGAATTCCACATGATATGGCCCACTGAAACCAACTTAAAGGATTAGATAGAACTCTTTTTAGAATCTAAAATTTGGGGTTTGAAAGATGGCCTGACAGGTAAGAGTGTTTTTAGGGTGACCTCAGTTTAGCTCCCATCACCCACATCATAGGCTCACAATTGTCTGTAACTCCAGCTCCTGGGGGTCTGCCACTTCTTGCTTTCACAGGATCCTGCATACATATGGATCACATAATCTCTTTCTCTCTCTCTCTCTCTCTCTCTCTCACACACACACACACACACACACACATACACACATGCACACACACAAATAAATACAAACACCCTAAAACCATTAAGAACCGACAAAATGGCTTTAAACCCTACTAGGCTCAAATCAAAGAAGATATGGAGGGGCTGGAAAAATGGTTCAGTGGTTAAGAGCATTTACTGCTTTTGAAGAGGACCTGGTTCAGTTCCCAGCATTCGCATGGCAGCTCACAACTGTCTGTCACTCCATTTCCAGGACTCCATCCAAACATACATGCAGGCACATGCTCGTATACATAAAATAACCATGTTTCTAAAAGAAACAATCTTTGAAAAAAGAAGATATGGAAACAAAGAGAACAGGGACATTTAAGATACTTCTCTTGGAAGGGAGAGCCACAGATGAACTGCCTGAGCGTCACTTCCTACAGATTCATGGGGCCTGAGGTGAACGCCCTTGATATCAAACGTAGACAAAGAGTTAGTCAGTTTTCTGTCACTGTGAGAAACATTCAAGATTTATTTGAAAGGAGGGAGATTTATTTAGACTCGTGATTTAGACTCACGCTGGCTCCATTGCTGTGAGTTTGTGCTGGGACGGAGCGTCTTGGCAGAGGGTGTGTGGGAGCTGCTCATCTCGTGGTAGCCAGAAAGCAGAGAGGAAGGCAGGCGGGGTCCAGAGGCAGAAAGCCCTCTGAAGGCCAGGTCCTCCACCATGCAAGGTCCTCCACCGTGCAAGCTCCACCTCTTCAAGTTTCCATTCATCCCCAAAGAGTGACAAGCTGGGGACCAAGACTCCAGCATGTGAGCCCATGAAGGACATTTGAAGCAGACACAGGGGCTATTTCAGGCAATAGCTGTAGGAGCTTCATAACTACAGTCAGAAGCTGCCCTTGCCTGCATTTGTTATTCAAGAGCTTAATATCTCTTAATTTCAAAAGCTCAAGGCCAGGATGAATTCAGTGCACTGGGACTGACTAGCAGATCATCTGCCTAAAAGTACTGAGGGAGACATAAATTCACTTTGAAGGCATGGTCTCCAAAGAGCTCCCATGGGTAAATGAGTGGGTCCGATTTAGGAATACATCACCAAAAGATGAAATAGCTTGCCGGGAACAATCTGTAGAAGCCAAGAAGCAGAGAGGGCCACAGAGAGACATTTAGTCTAGACCGCAGGGCAACATTCTAAGGAAAATAATCTCAAGAAAAAGAAATGGCTTTGCATGTTTGAACAAACATTGAGTATTATTTTAGGAAGTCAAACAATACAGTTTGCTGAACTTAAGAATTTGACTCATGATTTAAAATGCTGGCTGGATGTGGCTGAAAAAAGACTTCATAAGTTGGAGTTCAGGTGAAAGGAAATTGCCCAAAAATACCATAAAAGGCAAAAGAAAATAAAGGATGAAAGACAAAAGGAATACAGTAAAGTGACACAAGAAGGTGACACACCAAGAAGGTGGCACACCAAGAAATTGACACACCGAGAAAGTGGCAAACCAAGAAGGTGGCACACCAAGAAGTTGACAACCAAGAAGGTGGCACACCAAGAAGTTGACAACCAAGAAGGTGGCACAGCAAGAAGATGACATACCAAGAAGGTGACACACCAGGAAGGTGACACAGAAAGGTGACAAAGCAAGAAAGTCTACAATATTTGAGAGCAACATTTCATATGGAAATGACAAAGTAGATTGCTAAAAGAGACAACACTTGAAGTAATAGTGACTGATGAAACGTTCCAATTCAAGCTCCAGGAAGCCCTTGGTTCCCAAGTAGGATAGACACAAAGAGATTCACATACAGACACATACCAGCGAAGCTAAAAACACTGCCCGGTGTCAGGCACATAGCTGAATTCTAAGAACACCCATGGAGTCTGAATGATTCTCTGGGCTAAGACTGGAGTGCTACAGTGGTGTTGTAGAGTTCTATACCAAACAGAAAGATCCTTGAAGAAGGAGGACAATGTAGATGACATGGGCAGACTAACAACAGCTAAATAGTTGACCACAAGCAGCTCAAACACCATGAGGAACTTGCATTCTAATGCAAAGGGAGTTGTTATCCTTGAGACACAAGGAATGAGAATGAAGGAGATGATACATCTTGGCAAATGTCCCACAATAAGGCCTGAAATTAAAAAGTATAAATTATCCCAGTATCTGTTTATATTCATGTATTGGAAGCATAAGCAAATGGATTCCCAATATTCCAAAGTCTTGTTGAGTACAAAGCTATTCTTCAACTTTAGACTTGACAGTGTGAGTTTACCATAGCTTCTAAGTTTTCACTGAAATGAATAATAGGAAAGAGAAAATAAATCAAGGAAAACAATTCAACTAAAAGAAGATCAGAAAAGTCTCAAACTAAGTCTATGGTGCAGTGAAGTCGGTAATGAATAAAGACCAGTGCAGGATTCTCAGAATAAACCCAAACACATATCTAATTACAATAAATATAAATGAACTAACTTATCGCTAAAAGACACACACTGTCCAACTGTTTGAAAAGCAAAAACACAATTCACCAAAAAAAAAAAAAACTGCCAGAAGAAAAGCATATGAAAATATTAAATTTTAGAGAGGCTTAGGGTAGAGTCTTTGGAATACTCTGAGGTGGGCATCTGTGAGATGGGAGAGTCTGGCCTCCTGGTGCCAACTGATCACTGTGCATTTCCTCCCAGGCAAAGTTCAGCCTTTTAAATCACTGAGGGGTCATTAAGAGTGCTTGCTGCTTCGTCTAGAGGACCTAAGTTTGGTACCCAACACCCATACTGTGCACCTTCAACTCCAGTTCCAGGGCTTCCAACATGGTCTGCTGGCCTCCACAGGTACCTGTACTGACAATGCATACACACACACACACTCACAAACACACATATGCATACACGCCCACACATAAGCACATACAAATAAATAAGATAATCTTTTTAAATGCACATATCTATGCACATGCATTTAAATAAAACATCTTTTTTTAAACTTTGCTACCTACTACTGCAGAAAACAAGACCCTGCTACATTAGACTGCATGAGGCTTTCTTCTCAATCCGAGTGTTTGTTTCTGCTGTGGAGAGAGCTCTTCTAGACTTACAAGGACACATTGGCATGTTCTGCTTATCTTCAAGCACAAGAAGGGAAAATGCGAATGAAAACAATTCAAGAAAAAGCCTCTCTACGTCTCTAAAGGTCTCTCATGTTGAGGGTCTGACTCGCGAAGGACTTGGGCTTAGCAGTTGGCATCCAGGGATGTACATCTGTGTTTTCTTCTCCTGTCTTTTGAGCAGTCAAGTGTAGCTTTTCTGAGCTAACCACTACTGTCCCTAGAACCATCTTCCAACCCCAGACCCCAGATCTTTGTGTGTGCTTGATTTGATGGGGAGCAGTCAGGAAGAGGTTTTCATAAAACTATGGCTCATTCTGTCTTCTTGTTGGTTTTGGTTTGTTTGTTTCTTGAGACAAGATCTCTGTGTGTAGCACTAGCTGTCCTGGAGCTCACTCTGTAGACCAGGCTGTCCTTGAACTCACAGAGATCTGCTAAAGGCGTGAGTCACCACACCCTGCCATACTATCTTCTAAAAGGACTCTCTATATTCTTTTTTTTACTCACGCTGGGAAATGGCAGCAGTTCAGCCATGCTTACAGAGAACATGACAATGGTCTGGCACACCTGGACCACAACCACACCACAAATGACCCACATCACGGTGTCACTGATTTCAAAGATGTTGGAAAAGCAGAAACTGAGAGAACTAATCCCTACCTTTGGAACCTAGGCTGCTTCCCAAATCACATGTGAGGACCAACGGGGGACTCAGCTGGCTCAATGTCTGCTTGGCTTGACAGTATCCACTGCACTTCATTCCTGGGCAACTCTGAAATCATCCCCTGCTTCCCCTATTCCCTACTCCCCATCCCCTACACACCATCTCCTTTTTCAGCTCTGGGGCCCTAACCAAGGACCTAGCCGCAGGTCTGGAAACTTCTGCACTGCATCTTCACAGAGGAGTGGTCACACATGGAAGTCCAGTCCCTTTGCACGGGGAAGGAAGTGATCCACAGAGAAGACCGCACAAAATCCTTGTGCTAACAGTAAAGGAAACACGCGGAACCCCCAGTGCCTGCATGTAAAAATAAGGCAGCCAAAAAAGGTTAATGTCCATCTCTACAGGGTGACCACGGATGGGCTGGAGGATTGCTCTGGGTGGAAAGTCCATTGCAAAGCTGAGTACGGAGAGAACTACGTCTAGAATGAATAAATACAGCCCCTCTTTACGTCCATCACCCCGTTTTGAGGCCTGTTTTGGTGGCTTTCCTGTTCTCTGTGAGCAGATACTTGACAGACAGTGGTTTATGGAGGGAGGATGTTGTGGGACTCGTGGCTTGAGCAGGCGCAGACCATCGCAGCAGGGACACAAGGCGGAGCATGGAAGTGGAAGCGTGTGCACGGCCTCCACCTCACACCTTAGTGGACCAGGAAGCCGAGAAATGGGAATAGGAATTTCTCCCTTTTCCCTTTTATTTGTTCAGTGTGGTATTATGATTTCGAGATGGTGTCACCTCCATTCAGAATGGGTCTTTCCGTCTTCAATTAAACGTGTCTAGAATTACCCTGGGGGAAAAAATTCCTGAACGGTATCTCTCCTATCAAACGGGCAATCCTGTCAAACATACAGTGATTAACTATCACCAGCCTTTACCTTACCACAGGCTTAAAGGTGAACATTCCATGGCACTTGGGTGGTCTTCGGCTTTTGCTGTTATCTATGGCTTGCAGAAGCCAACTGAAAAGCTCCCGTGTCAACACCCTCACTTCCTGGCTGGGACCCCTGCCATGCTGCTGGTGTCTCTGCGCCAGCTTCTACCAGCTGGGGTCACAGTGGACCACGGTTAGTAGCCTCCTTTGGGATTAGAAGCGGCTGTCAGGTTGATCGTCAGACGTGGCATTGAGCTGAAGTGCTGTGTCTTCCTCCAGCCACGTGTGTGTCTCCTCCATCATGTAGTGCCCTTTCTGTTCCTCTCCTAGTTCAATCCCTCCAGGATCTCAGAATTCGAATATCCCAGAGGGTCATATGCCACACTTCCTCAACATTAGCGGCTTTTCCTGTGCAAGGAAAAACCTCCTGTTGTGTTAAATGGGAGAAACTGTTTTATCGGGTTTATCTGTTCTGACAACTGTCGTTATCCTGATGCCTATAGAAGAACACGCAATCCAAGAATCACATAAAAACAGACGGGAGGACATTGTTTCAGATTTTCACAAAATGGCTAAGGAGCTGGTACGCTCCATTCCATGTATGGATTGCCTTCCGACCCAATATGTGTCTCTGAGGAACGTCTATTGGTTTTGCGGGCTCCTTTAGTAATGACTTCCATGTGAGATTTCTAAAACTTAAGTCAGGGGTCTGCAAACGATTCTGGACGCCCAAACAAGAGTCACAGCCCACAGTGCTGGAGGTTGAGAAGTGAAGCACACGGCACTGGTAACGCCCACCGACCTACGAGGACCTGGGACCATACCACAGAGAGGCTGAGCATCACTCGGTGTGCAGAGTGGACTGCCAGCTCCAGCCGTCCCTTCCAGTCTTCTGAAAATACTATTGTCCAATGGAGACCCCATCTCAGGCCTCATCTCCTTCCACTTGAGCCCCCCAAAGGCTTTAAGTTCTCAACACACGAGCTTGGAGAAGAAGCCCTGGCTGTGGCCTAGCGTCAAATGTGTTTCCCAGCCCAGGCTCCAGTGAACTATTGGACTCACATTATTATTATTATTATCATCATTTATTATTATTATTTTATGTGTGTGAGGTTTTGCCTACATGTATGTCTGTGTCCTGTGTGAATCCAGTGCTATCTGAAGTCAGAAGAGGGCATCATATCTTCTGGAACTGGAGTCCAGGTGGTTGTGAGCCGCCTTTGGTTTGGGGAAGAGCAGTCAGTGCCCTTTACCCCCGAGCCAGCTCCCCAGCTCTGACTTCACCTTCTTGATGAGTTTGTTTCTGTTGCCATGTAAAACTGTGTCATTTCCTGGTCTCCTGCTTCCTTACTCCCTCGCCATCTCCTTCCCTTGAGTTACCTGACCAAGGAAGCCACAGGCATTGCTCCCCCTCAGCCACCTGGACCTTCCTGAGCCAGGTCAGAAGTCCTCCCCAGAGAGAAAGACCTTCAGTCCTCCATCTTACCACTCAGGGCTGCCTAGACTCTCCTTCCAGCCGCACACACAGCTCTTCAGAAGCCTGTGGTGGAAGGTGACCGCTAGGGTCCGTGACAGCCAAAATGGTGACATCTGCTAGAGCTTGTACTGTAGTGGAGCAAATGTTTTCTGTGGGAGAAAAGGCGTGCTTGAGTTTCTCATTGAAAGTCACCAAGGAAGCATTCATCCTTCTCCCCAGCTGACTAAAGACAGTGTGACAGCTACCTCACACCCGTGAGCCAAAACAAACCTTCCTTCCTTTAGAGAGTGTCAACAGGACACTAAGATGTCACTTGCAAGGCAGTCATTCACAGCTCACCAGACAAACACCGTGAGCTTCCTTATTTTAATGATATTAAATTTCTTTGGTAATGTCATCATAACTTGGTTTGCAATTTTTAAGCTTTGCCTTTATTCAGAAACAGCACTGTAACTGCAGAAAAAAAAACATAAATAGACACAGTAAAACTAATCTTTACTACTTGTGCAGTGAGCAAATTTGCATTGAAACAACTTAGTGGAATGTGGGTTAATATGATTGACTAAACTGTGGTGGTGGTGGTGGTGGTGTGTGTGCGTGTGTGTGCATGTGTGTGTGTATGCACGTGCATGTGTGTGCACGTGCGTGTCTGTGTGTGTGTGTGCATGTGTGTCTGTGTGTGTGCGTGTGCGTGTGTGTGTGTGTGTGTGTAGGTCACTTCAGGTATCATTCCTCAGGACCTGTTCATTTTGTATTTTAGACAAGATCTCTCACTGTCTTAGAATTTGTAGATAAGGTTAGGCCAGCTGGCTGGTGAATTGAAGAATCTGTCCTGAGCACTGAGTTTACAGGACCCTGGATCCACATCTGGCTTCTTAGCGTGAGTTTGGGGGATATAATCCAGGTCACCGTACAGACTGACTTATCTCGCAGCCGTCATCTCGGCCAGCTCTACCAGGAGCGTTTCAGGGATATGAAGGGGCTGTGACTAGCTCACCAGACACAAGCCAGTGACAGAGAGGAACTCAGGACTGCTTAGGGCACATAGGCACAGTGAAATGAGTACCAGGACCCCAGCTCTGCTGCTTTGACCTCGACAAATCACACCACAGTGAATGTTTGGGACACATGGCGGTTTCCTAATCCGACTTGACAAATTGTCAAAAATGTGGCTTAACATTAGGAAGGGTTTCATGATCCCCAAGCCTAACTGAAGAGATACAGATGGTCGATGAGGCCAGAGGAGGGAAAGTGAGTTCTGTTTAAGGCTGTGGCTCCTAGCAGGTCGCCCACGCTCCAGGGAGTGGCACCACACCCACTCAGAAGTGTGTGGACACCACAAGTGGAGTTGATGGGTGATTAAATTGAAAAAAAATAAAAGCACACGAAGTTGGAGAATCTAGGGAGGTGAGGTAAATATAGAGGGAGTTAAGGAGATGAACTGGATATGACTGATCAAAATATATTGTATGAAATTCTCAAAATATTAACAAGGCATTTATTAGAAATAAAAATAATAATGGAAGCTTGGCAGTGGTGGTGTGTGCCTCTAATCCCAGCATTTGGGAGGGAGAGGAAGGTCGATCTCTGAGTTCAAGGTCAGCCTGGTCTACAGAGTGAGTTACAGGAAGCCAGTAGTACTACACAGACAAACTTGGTCTCAAAAAAAAAAGAATAAAAAAAATAATAATGGAAATTTAAAAATAGCTTAAAAAGTAGACACCTTGGACTAGAGAGAAGGAGCTACAGTTAAGAGCACTTGATGTTGTTACAGAAGACCCTGATTCAGTTCCCAGCGCCCACACGGCAGCTCACAGTCGTCTGGAACTCCAGTTCCAGGGGATCCAACTCCATTTTTGTCCTTTGTGGACTCAAGTATATACACGATGCACAGGCAGACAAAATGCTCATGCACATCAGATAAAAATAAATCTTGAAAAATAGAAACCTATTTCCTCATAGTCCTGGGGCTAGATGTTCAAAATCAGGGTGTCATTCGGATCCCAGTGTCTTTAAGGACGACGCTTCCGCCTTCCTTGTGTGCCTGTGCCTGCTGCGTTCTCTCTTTTGACATGGACCCAGGTCCCTCTAACCTTTGATACCTCCCTTTACCTTGACTGTCTCACTCCCAGGGAGCAGGACTTCAGTGGGTGTTTTCACCAAGGGCGGCTCTTGTGTAAACGCTCACCAGGATTTTGTCAGTTGCTTCACATCAGCCCATGAGGCAGACTTTAGTTCAGAGGTGAAAAAAAAGTCCATGTCAATACCCCAAGGTCACAGAATTCCAATACTGCAGTAGGCACCCCCAAACCTGACCCTGAACTATCAGACTAGATGCTGAAGTCCAAAATTACGAATCATGACAGCCTCCTTCAGATCAGACTTCTGGGTCAAAGATGGGTTCAATCTGCAATTAGAATATCAAAGGGGCATTGGCAGAAGCTTGTAAGAAACCTGAGCCCTAGACAGTCAAGGGCACTTGGTAACATGGGCAGGTGGGTGCCCTTGGCTAAAGTCCACATAGCCCCACCCCTCCTAGCCTCTCACTTATCACCTAAAGTGTTCTTGCATCTCATCCTATTTCAGCACAGCACCGAAGGGGGTTGGGGCTGCACCCTCCCTAGCTCCAGCCTTTCCTTCTCCCTGCCATTGTACTTCCTGGTCCAGGCACACCCGTAGGTAGGTAGAACTAGCTGCACATTGGCACTTGGCTGACCCTATTGTGAAGCTAACTAAACTAATTAATCACAAAAGATTAATAGGAGTGACAAGGTTAGAGAGGTGACATTCTCCTAAATCTCCATTTTGGTATGAGTTGCGCATATTTTTTTAATCCCCACAGCAATTTATTTTCTATAGCTCGAAGTTTCTCCAAGAGTGTCCCAAACTGTAGTCAAGGTTAACTGGACTGTGAGCTTATTCAATATTTATGATTCTTTTTATTTGTATTACTGGGACTTTTGGGGGACTCCAGAAGGTCCATTAATCAAACGAAGTGACAGAAAGGGCCATCGGACAATGGGAGCAGAGCTGCGTATTGTTGTGATTATACATACACATATTTTGAGTCCAGGGATAAAAGAAACAAGTGAAACTTCATCAGCACTTCCTGATTAATTGTTTCAGTGTGCCATTCATAAATTTCCTTTCGATCCAATCATCCTATCAGAGAACTGAGCAGTGTCCCTGGCAAGCTGAGTCTGCCGCGGCCCAGGTTCCCGAGAGAAAGGCGTTGACACAGATAGCTCAAGAGGATGGACTTCACCAAGCTGACACAATTATCAGTGTGATGTGCTTAAGAATGCATGTTGTGCTCCTGGACCTCCTGAAGACGAAACAGGCCAAGACACACAAAGAGGAGGAGATAAGGAAGCGTCGTTTCCCTCCAGCCTCATAACTGTAAATTGAAGAAAATTATGTTCTTTGCCTCCAGCTCATTGGCATATAGGCAGCATTATATTATAATTTCATAAGCATAAATCCTTTGAATAAATTTTAGAGGAATAACTGAATTACAAACGCGCGAGTGAAGTATCTGAGAAAGTTAACTGTGTGAGGCAGAGGAGCTGTGGGGGACACCAGAGAAGGAGAGGATGCTTTGGGGGGACCCTCCCTGGGGGGGCCCTCCCTGTGTATCCAGTACCCTTAGGACCAGGGCTGGTTTAGGGCAGGCAGTTTGTGACCCTGCCATGCCTGATGGTGGCCAAAATAACACCCTTTCTGCTTCCTGCTGTCATGTTCCAAGGGATTCGAGTTGTAATTCATCATAAATTAATTTTGGAGGCACCGCAGGCTTGGGGCACGCTATAATTATTGTTGTTTGTTTATTATCATGTTAACCATTACTTATTATTATGTGGTACATATATGCAACCACAAAGGTTACTCCCTGTGGTTTCCTAGCAACATTTCTTCACACAAATTCTCAAGCATTCCTTTGAGTGTTCCTTTGGCTTCAAGTAGGGTGGGCCATAGGAGGTGTCAGATTGGCACCCCCATGCCCAGGGTCTGGGTTCTCCTGAAAGGACACAGTAAGAAAGTGAGTATCCCAGTTTGCTTTCTGTTGCTGTGATCAAACACTGACAAAAAGGAATTTGAGGAGGAAAAGGTTTTCTTGGCTTGCACGTCACAATCATAGCCCATCACCGATGGGAACCCAGGCAGGAGGTAAAGTACAGTCTGTGAAGGGACATTGCTTAGTGGCCTGCTCTAAAGCCTCTCTCAGATTCCCCTCTTACACAACTCAAGACCACCAAGGGTGGTACCAGCAATGGCCTGGGCTCTCCCATATCCATTATTCATCAAGAAAACGCCCAATGGACTTGCCTACAGTCCAGTATGATGGAGGCAATGCTTGATTGACATTCTCTCTTCCCAAAAGACTCTAGCTTGTGTCAAAAACAGACAAAAAAAAAGGATCAGCCAGCACAGGGTCTGCCAAGATGTTGTCTTTGTAGCCTCATGGAGACCACTGACTAACCACAGGGAAGATAGTTTGCAAGTATAGATCATGAAAGGGCCAAGATTTGGTCCCAAGAATAGATGAGAATTGGCTGAAGTTCAGTAAGACTTTCCTCCCAAGGTCTCTTGCTGTTTAGAGCAGCTAGCCCCCAGACACCCCTCATCTAGCCAGGCACTTCTGTGAGGAGGAGGCAAAGGGACAAATGGGAAAGCAAAAGAGGCACACCCCACCCTGAGCTTTGGGGCCATAGCTAGTATATTGCTGTTCCCTTTCTGGTAGGCATCTTTCATCCTAAGGGCAGCTGACTGCAGTCACAGATGGCTGCAAGGTGCCCCATGGTAAGATGATGGAGCCTTAAGTTCAATTGGGTTCTAACAGGAAAGCCTGCCTGGAGTACAAATGTTGACAACAGTCTTGTGGGTTAGGATAAAACACAAAGGCAGCATGGATGTCTGCTTCCAGTACAGAAGTTCCCTTGACTGTGAGAAGTGAGCGTAACCTTGTGTGAATGAGCGTTGATGACATAACCATAGCCACAGCAAGGACCCCAATGACCCAGACCTATAGAAATTGCAAGAGCTTCCCCTATCTTAGGACAGAGGTGTTGCAGGAGGGCTGTTAGTTCATTCCCAGCTGCTCAGCCCACAAATAATCACACAGAAACTATATTGTTTGCAATACTGTTTGGCCAATAGCTTCAGTGTATTTTTGGCTAACTCATATCTTAAATTAACCCATCTCTATTAATATGCATATTGCCACGAGGCTGTGGCTTACCAGGTAAAGTTCCAGCATCTGTCTCTGGAGGGGCTACATGGCTTCTCCCTGAATAGTTATAGTTTTCCTTAAATATAATAAAAAATAAAGTAGATATAAATATTATAACTGTAATTCTTGCTTGATACCTGTTTTGTTATATGTAATTTTTCTGTGTTAAAATTAAAACCTTCCTTTTTATTTAAACAGAAAAGGGGAGGTGATATGGGATTCCCCTCTGTATGCTGTGAATACCATTTGCTAATAAAGAAGCTGTTTAGGCCAGTGGCTTAGCAGAATAGAGTTAGGCAGGGAAAACTAAACTGAATGCTGGGAGAAAAAAAAGGCAGAGTCAGAGAGAAGCCATGCCCCACCAGACGCTGGTAAGTCACAGCTTTGTGGCAATACACAGATTAATGGAGATGGGTTAATTTAAGATATGAGTTAGCCAAAAATACACTTAAGCTATTGGCCAAACAGTGTTACAATTAATATGGTTTCTTTGTGATTCTTTCGGGAGTCTGGGTGGCCAAAAATTGAACGAGTGGCCTCCTATTACATAGGGGTGTTGTCAGTGTATACAGAAACTATGTCAATCACATCTTCCTCTTCCTGGATGACTGCAGCAGGAGACTTCTCCCCTACAGAGACCTCCCTCTGAGATTAGTCACCCAACTTCTCCTCCTTCAGAGGTTTGCATTGAGTTTCAGAGATGGTGGTCTGGGTCCATGAGGGTCCACAGCCCACCTGATCACAGCTTTTCTGTATGTAATTTCCTTTTTTCATTTCCCTTCTCTCCAGTCAGGCCAAGTCAAAAGTCATGCAAGTGTGGCACTTGATGTTCATGTACTGAGCCTGAAAGAGGAGTGCTGGACCTTCTAGGTGAGCCTGGGCTCCTTTGTGTAACCCCTGAGGTCTCATCTGGGGTCGTTTCCAACTTTGGTTGTGACTTTTCTGCCAAAGGGGCTCTTTCTCTACAGACCTCTTGACTCCTTTCACTGAAGGATGGGATTAGCAAGCACAGTCTGTGCTCTTGACTCCTGGGGGTGGGGAGCTATTGTAACACTTGCATATTTGAGTTGCTACCCAGGCCAACAGCCGGGATCTCCACCATCCTTGCATCTCTGGGATGAAGCCTCTCTGATCATGGTAGAAAATATGGTAGAATTCTGTAGTAAAACCACCTGACCTTGGTTTTTGGTTTGTTTTTTTTTTTTTAATTTCATTTGTGGTTATACTTCTGCTTAAATTGCTTATGTAATTTTGATTTTAACTTTGGTAAGTGATATGTATTGAGAAACTTATACATTCCTTTTAGATTTTTAAGTTTGTTCATGTACAGGTTTTAAAGTATGTCCTTATGACACTATGGATTTCCTCAGTGTGTCTTGTTATACCCACCTTCTCATATCTAGTTTTGCTAATCTGGGTATTCTTTCCTAGCCATTTAGTTCATTTGGGTAAGGGTTTATTAATCTTATTGATTTTTCTCAAAGAAGCAACTCTTTGCTTTATGGGTGTTTGTATTGTTTTGTTTCTTTGTTCCTATTTTATTAGTTGCAGCCCAGAGTTTGATGATTTCTTGCCATCTACACCTTTTGGGCATGATTTCTTATGTTCTTCAGCTTTCAATATGTGATACTATGACATCTCTACAGGTTTTTATTTATTTATTTATTTATTTATTTATTTATTTATTTATTTATTTATTTATTTATTTAATGAAGGCACTTAGTATTCTGAACTTGCCTCTTAGAACTACCTTCATTTCTTGGATGCAGCAGAAGGATGGATCCTGTTGTCACAACCATTCTGTTAGTTTGTGAAATTGGGGTTGCTGATGTTGAGGGTACTGATGAGTGGTGTTTGTTGTCCCTGTTACACTGTGTGGTGGTGTTGGGAGTGCTGGGTGTGTGTACACACATAAGTTTCTGCTTTTGATTTGCTTGTCTGGGATTATTTATTGCTTGTGTTTTATTGGGTGTGGTTAACCTATTTAGGCTGAAGTTTTCCTTCTAGTGCCTTCTGTAGGGCTTTGTAGACAGATATTGCTTGAATTCTTTTTAAATCATGAAATGTCGTATTTTCTCCATATTTGTGATTGAAAGTTTTTCTGGGTATAATAGTTTAGGATGGCATCTGTGGTCTCTTATCTGTGGCACATGTGTCCAAGCCATTATGGTGTTTAGAGTCTCCCTTGGGAAGTCAGGTGTTATTCTAATAGGTCTGCCTTTATATGTTACTTGGTCTTTTTCCTTTGCAGCTTTTAAAATCCTTCTTTGTTCTGTATGTTTAGTGCCTTGATTATGTGGTGAGGGGACTTTCTTTTCTGGTCCAGTCTATTTGGTGTTCTGTATGCCTCTTGTATCTTAATAGGCATCTACTTCTTTAGAAAGGAAATTTTTCTTTTATGATTTTGTTGAAAATATTTTCTGTGCCTTTGAACTAGGATTCTTCTCCTTCTTCTATTCCCCCTATTCCTCAGTTTGGTCTTTTCATAGTGTTCCTGATTTCCTGAATGTTTTGTGCTGGGATTATTTTACAGTTAATTTTCTTTGACCAAGGTATCCATTTCTTTTGAGAGTCTCTCTTCCATCTCTTGTATTCCCTTGGTGAGATCTGCCTCTAGGTTCTTGTTTGAGTTTCTGAACTTTCAATTCCCTCAGTTTAGGTTTTCCCTATTGATTCTGTTTCTGCTTTCAGGCCTTGAACTGTTTTTGTGTTTGTTTGCATATTTGTTTCCTCTCTTTGTGTTTTCATAGGTTTCTTTAAGGGAGCTATTCATTTCCTTTCTAAGGGCCTCTATCATATTCATAAAGGCTACCTTAAGGGTTTTTTTTTCCTTTATGGGCTTCAGTTATGTTGCAATACTCAGAGTCTGCCACTGTAGGGTTGCTGGGCTCCAGAGGGGACACAGTGTCCTGACTGTTATTGCTTTTACATTGGTGTCTAGACATCTGGGTTTGGGGAGACTGTAGTTCTAGGTGCTGACATCTGGTCTTATCTCTGGTGAGTAGGCATTTTGTTCTTTGGTTTCTATTGCCTTCCTAGGAGACTGTGGTAGCTGCATGTGGCCTGGTAGAAAATTCTTCTAGGCTCCTCATAGGTGTAGCTACAGGGAGTTCCAATTAAAATGTGTCTCTCGGCATTGGGAGCTGATCCTTAGGAAGAGGGATGGGCTGTAGGACCGGGGCTAGAAGGGTCCACAGGGGGACAGAGAGCCTGCTGCTCCACCAGGACCTGCTTTGTCTCCTGGGGAAAGGGGCGGAGAGTGGGAGAGGCTGAGGCAGGTGGTGTGCCACAGAGCTGGGGATGTGACGGCGGGGTGTGGGATTTGGAGGAGAGGACGGATAGGTGAAGATCTGAAGTTAACCTACTGTTTTCCCTGGTTGGAATGCTCTGGATAAGTTCTTAAAATATGTCTCCACCTCCCCATGCTCTCCCTTTCTTGACTAGACTGTGTGGCGAGAGAACACTGCCCCTGGGGATGGCAGTACAATGACAACTTTGCCCAAATCTGGCCTCCCAGCAGCTTTGGGGAAGAGCTAGTACCAAGGCCAGAATGAGCCGGTGAATTTGACCCAGTGACACACATCACATTCCCATGCAGACTGCTGAGTCTGTTGATTTACTGTTTTTCCTAGTGTCCCCTGGATCTTACAGTGTCCTTCTTCAGCTACACCAGCTCTTATAGGGGACCACAGATCCTATAGGGTTCAGCCCCTTGCAGGGTGTCCCAGTCTATGTAAGGGCTCCATCACTCAAAGGGGTACTCCATCTCCTATAGTAGACACCAGAACTTACAGATTCCTTTAGATCTTGCAGGATCTCCCAGTTCCTGCAGGGCTCTTGGCTCCTGTAGACTGCATTAGCCCTTAAGGGATACCCTTAGCTCTTATAATACACCCCAACTCCTAAGGGTCTCCCAGCTCCTTTGTGGATTACTCTTGCATAGCCAGAATACCTCAGCTAAAGGGAACTGCATTTGTGAGGCGTCTCTAACATGGCTGAAGAGGACCTATTAAAGAGATGCTAAGTGGGCCTTTCTCATGGCAGTGACAGGAGCAGAAGTTACTCCTTGAAGTGTAAGCTGCCGTTCTCCTCCAGGGCTTCTTGAGGTCAAGGCCACAGATGTTCTTCAGAATGGCCCTGGTTCAGCACACTCTTCTCCATACTTGTCTTCTACAGCCCGAGTCTGAGAATGAAGTTCTAGCAACACGGATGCCAGGTAGCACTCTGAGCCCTCTGGTCACTCTCCATGGGGCCCAGAAAACACCCCAACCACTGTGCTTTGGTGTGGTTCATGGATGAAGCACTTGGACACTTAGCACAGGATCCCCCAATAGGTGCCCATGTAGTTAGAAGTTACTGTCCTTAAAGCAGGGATAATGATAAAAACAATTGTATTCACAATAGCTTCTTATTGAACAGGCATTATGTACTAGCCCCTTGAATCTTCCAACCAATCATAAAATTGGCACTGATACACCCACTGGATGGAAAAGAGATTGGCCAAAGTGACACAGTCAAATGCAGACTCGCTGACTTTAGGATACACAATCAATTCTAGAACGTGACTCTGCCATAAACGAGTAGGGAGTGTTTGTGATGCAGTCTATAAACTGAGAGGTTTAGGAGAAGAAGCTAAGGTGTCCTCCAATGCTGCAAAGCAATCAACACATCCCTGTCCCAGCCCAGGAGACTCAGAGCATGGTTGCTTACATAAGCTTGCTCTAGACGCTGCTGCAAACGATGTCACCCTTCACGGATGTTCCACATGTACATTTGCGCTGTTTTCCCCTTCTCCAAGATTGGAGTCCCTTACAGCTAAGATACCAGAATCCTGTCCTGACTTGCCTCACCCTCTCCACGCTCCATCCAGGCACTTGTGGAATACTTAACTACGTAAAGATGTGTTACATTTGTTTGTAATGTGGAATATTACTTTAACTGTCGAAAAGTGTGTTACATTTGTTTGTAATGTGGAATATTACTTTAACTGTGGAAAGGTGTGTTACATTTGTTTGTGATGTGGAATATTACTTTAACTGTGGAAAGGTGTTACATTTGTTTGTGATGTGGAATATTTAACTGTGGAAAGGTGTGTTACATTTGTTTCCGCTGCCTTTGTTAATGATGTAAAGACATGTTATATTTATTTCACCTTGCCTGCCTAAGGCACCTGATTGGTCTGATAAAGAGCTGATCTGCTAATGGCTAGGCAGAGAAAGGATAGGCAGGGCTGGCGGGTAGGAAGAATAAGTAGGGAGAGAAATCTAGGAACAAAGAGAATGGGGAGGAAGAGGGGCACTCCCTGGGCCAGAAGTCAGGCAGCCACCAGGCAGACATAGAGACATCAGGGAAGTAAGATATACAGAAAGAAAAAAAGGTAAAAAAACAAACAAAAAACCCAAGGCAAAATGTAAATAGAAGCAGATTAAAATAAGAGCTAAGGCCGGACATTCATAACTAATAGGAAGTCTCTGTGTCATGATTTGGGAGCAGGTTGGTGGCCCAAAAGAAAAAGTCTGCTACACACCCTCTCTCCAATCTGAGTCATTTTCTGATGGTGTGAGGCTTCATGGAAGGCTTATACATTTTCCTATTACTCCTGCACCCTTCTGACAACACCTGGAACAAGTCCTGTGCAGTCATCCACATTTATCTAGGTCAGAGCAGGCTTCATGGTGGCTCCTTCCTAAAGGGCTCCTGGGAGCAAAAGATGAGAAAGTTGATTGGGACAGTCACCTTGGTGACAAGGTGGAACCTCCAAAGCTGCCCCATTCCCGCTGTTCCTAGTATCCTTTGTGTGACCACTCCAGGAAACCTGGATCAGCACGGATGGTTCCCAGTTGACCAGGGACCTTAGCAGGACATCAATCAGCAGAGTTTCATGGACAGGTAGCAAGAAAGAGGAGCCACTGCCATGTCTGTTGAGACTGTTTGCCACCATGGGCTAACACAGCCACTCAGACCAACAGGGGCACATAACACATCTTGGAGTAGTTGCTCGTTCATTGATAAAAAAAGAAGCTGTACACTCTGAAGTCTAACAACCGAGTGTCATAACAAACTGTGGGCTCTATCTACCCTCAGCTCTGGGGTACAGTGCAATTCTAAGCAAACACATCCGTACTCGCAGGCATCAAATACTGCATTTCCTTGGAAGCAATTTTTCTTGCTACTATGAAAGCTGCTAATTTTTCTCATTGGAGCTGGGCCAACTCGGCTCTATCCAAGAAGGCGTCTCTTTGAAATTTGTCTAGCATTGCTTCTTAAAGCCACCTGAGGTGCTGTCTGGAGGGCTGGGGGTTTTTCTCCTAATGAAAAGATAGTCAGGGAAGTATCGGGGTGGGGTGGGGGACCTTCCTTTTCTTTCAATGGTGTTGTGATTAACTTCCCTTTCGCACTATAGTGGATATGACAGTCAACCAAATTAATCCCATTATGCAAAACCTAGTTCACAAATACGTTTGCATCTTTGCAAAATTATGTCAATTTCCCTATAAATTGGAGAGACTTTGTCAGTTTTCTGAACTGTGGAGATGTTACCCACTGTTCTGTGTCTATATCCCTATAATTCAGAAAGATGCAGATTTTCAGCTCTGTGGCACAAATTAGGATTCATAACATTAATGCGGATATTTTTGTTTACATGAGACTGGCATGCAAATTACCATTTGTTTTCAGATTCAGTTACCATCATCTTTAGCATTGGATTCGTGGTGAGAGAAGAAAGCATTCCAAGCTTGGAGAAAAAGTGGTTAAAACAAAATCCTTAATTATTTTGGTATTAAGGACATGATTCATTCTTCTCTTCTCTTCTTGAACAACTGAGCCAGGCACCTCCAGCCCTCCCTGAGTCCCTGACTCTTTCTCTGTCTGCATTCAAGCGCCTGAACAACAGACCCGGCTTCCCAACTGCCATCCTCTTGGCCGGCACCACATAGTGCTGTTGGTGGCCAAATCTGCTTGGCATTGTCTATGATTTGTGAATTCCCTGTACACGAACCAACTTGTCAAATTAAACCCACTTCTGCTCCAAGCCGCAGAGCAGCCGGGATCTGGAAGGTTCTGCACTCTGACCTGGTCACCAGCCTTGTAGATACACATCTGCTGGCTGGTGGCTTGTTCTCACCTGGTCGTTCTGAAGGCAGCAGCCCCCTCCCTAAACCTTGCCTCCTGTCTATCTTGTAGAAGAGGAAAGAAGAAAAAGCTTCTGTTATGAAGGTTGGCACTCCAAGGGCTAAATTACTTACTGAATTCAGAAAATCTATTTTTTTAATGGTTATTCTTTCTTGCGTAGCACTTTTTATCCCACGGATGCTTTCTTGAGCAGGGAATTGTTGACTTTTTATGCTTTAGATTTATTAGACATGTGTCAAGTTGTCAACCTCCTACCGTTTGCATTTGTGTCCACCTTGCAAACAGCAGGGAAAAGGCTTTTTTTTCTACCAGCGTTCACTTCTTGGCAGTTCTGAAACAAATTTTTGAACAGTTTGCTGTTCCTATTGATAGCAATGGTTTGATGTTTAAAAAAAAAACACAAAAAAACCCAGGGTTTTATTTTCCCCTAAATTTTTGACGTGTTCTGTCACATCATATCATATCATACCCGATGCATCAGAAACAGAAAAAAGGGGAGGGCACAGCCCACACTGCTCACATAGATCATGAGCCTTCGCTGAACACCCACCCATCTGTTCGCTGTTTTCGTCCTTTTGTTCTGTCTCTAATGCCAGTATTCCTCGATGAAACACAATCTTGCTCCTTGTAAGACGTCACCACCATCCCTCCAGCCAGGCTTCCTAATCTTTGTTGAGAAATCCTTCTAGAGAATTAGGAGACTGTTTGAGGCTTCCTGCTGGTGGGTGTCCAGAATCCAGACACAACCGTGAAACCAGATGCAAACAACAACAAAAAGGGGGGAATGTATAAATGAACACCCACTAGCCTCAGGCAAGTGTCACCTAAGATTGCTGGAACTATGAAAAAAATCAGCCATTTTCCTGTCCCCCTGCAGGGTTGCTAAGGTCCTCTCGATTATGGAGCAAGGCCTCTGTGGCGGAGATTCTAGGTTTTGTCTCGTAGCTTGTCCTTAAGGACTTCCAGAAAAGGAGGCAGGAGCGATGCAATCCCCACGCTTGTCTCCCCCATGCTCTCCCCAACCTGGGTGTTCCTGGGGGCAGAGCAGCCATTCTGGTCAGCTATAGGTCGCTCCCATGGGTTCACCTTCCATCCCAACTGGCTCATCCCTTACTCATGGGATGAGCCAGTTCCCATGGGCCATGTTTGGAGAGCATCATCATGGTCTCTCCAGATCATGTTTGCTCAGGGATGCGCTGTGCGCATGCATGGGAGCTTGCCCCTCTGCCTACGCTGGCGGGGAAACTGTCAGTGAACAAAACAGATTGCCTATATTGGGGACTAATCAGGACCTTTAGGTCTATGGTAGCCATGAGTTGGGGCACAGGCTGTGCACCCAAGAGAAAGGTCAGAGGGTTGCCTCTCAGGCATGAGGACCTGAGTTTGATGTTCAGAGCCCACATTAAAAAATAAAAGCTGGTGGGTGTGGTGATACCTGCTTATAATTCTAGAACCAGGGAGGTAGAGACAGGTGGGCCTAGCGACTGGCTGGCCCGCTGGTCTAGCTTGCTTGTCAAGTTCCATGTTAGAGAGAGATCCTGTCTTAAATACACAGGATGGATGGAAGAACAAACGAGGTTGTACTTAGACTCCACATGCACAAGCACTCATGCACACATACCCCACCGCCACGACCTGCTTACACACACACACACACACACACAGAGAGAGAGAGAGAGAGAGAGAGAGAGAGAGAGAGAGAGAGAGAGAGAGAGAGAACCAGCTGGTTCTGGTGGACAGAAGCCTGTGTAGTGGCTTGTGTGGGCTTGGAGCAGCACACTCCAGTGGGCTTCGCTGGCAGCACAGGCTGGAGGTGAACTAAGAGTAGCCTGTGAGCTACAACACAAGAAACTGGCTGTGAAGTGCTCCTTTTGCATTTGGTCAAGGCAGACTCCGCAGTTTAAGGGAGAACCGCTGGGAATGTCCACATCCAGCCCTCCCACAGCAGCCATGGACTGTCCCCACCTGCCTTGTCACACAGGCCCTGAGCTCAGAAGGGCCATACCTCCTTTCAGGATCCCTCTGTTTAGCTTCATGGTCCCTTTGCTTGGTTCAATGCACCTCTTGAGTGCTCTCATGATTTCTTGCCATTGTGAAATTCTTGATTCTTTTGTCTTTGAATATATATCTGCCCTTGAAGCAATGAGACAAACAGAGCCTCCAGGCACAATGGCCACGCATGGACCCTCCCTGCTACCTCCACATGGGAACCGATGGGGAACACAAGATTGCAGGGGATCCAAAACCAGAGCTCAGTAGCCTCTGTGACCACAAGGTAAGTGGAGGACTGAGCACCAAAGGCAGTGATACCCCAAACCACAAATGACTGGCAAACCCAGAGTCCCCATCTTACCCACACAGGACATGTCCTTTTTATCATTCTCTGCAAATTAAGAGGCTGAAGAAGTAAAGTGTTTGGGACACACATGACACCAAGAAGTCACCGAAACAAGCTGAGGCAGTGTCGGGTGCCAGTCCATTGTTGGTGGGGCAAAGGCCTGTGCATTAGAGACACATGCAGGCTATGGAAGACTGAAGACATGTTGGCCATTGCACATGCACACTCTGTTTCTGAACATTTGGATTTAATCCTGGCATTGCATGCCAGAAGAGCAATAACAGTCCTTCTAAAACTTCAGTTCTCTGAGTTTTCCATTTCTTAGAATGACATGGACCATAAAACAGCAGCAACAACAACAAAAACCCCATGGAGTCAAGAGAGGCCATGGAGAGAACTGGAGCCTCCCTTAGTGTCTCCTATTGCTCCATTCTCCAGTCGCTGCCAGGGTCCTACACTGTTTGATGCAGTGTGGTTCATGTGACCACGCTGCTCGCCCCACATCCTTGCATTGAGCAAGGCCTGCTGCTGGCTGCACTTTGCCCAGGACTCTCACAGAGCATTTCTGACACGAACTGGATGGAGGAGCTGCTAGCTCCCACGTGTCTGTGCTGCAGCCATGACACGACTGCAGATGTCAGCATACTGTGGGAGCCCACAGGAGTGGGTCCGTTTCACTTTGACCAAAGGTCAAAGAATTTAACTCTATTCCTGTTCCTTTAAGAATATGACAGGAGCTTTGACCCAGGCAGTGGCTGTCTATAGGATGCTTGGTCTAAGGTGTGGGCACTGCATGTCCTGCCTAAACAACAGAATGCTTAACTCAGGATATGTTGTTTGATGCTTCAGGTATTGAAGAGGTAATTGCTCTGTTTGTTTTTGGTATCATGTTAAAGCAGTCTTTTGCCTCCCCCCACCCCACCCTTTTGGACTGGGGTATAGAAGCATATAAAATAAGCACCAGCAAATTCAGTGTTCACTGGATTGCCCTCTTTAAAGGCCCACAGAGGTGCTAAAGAGGTGGCTTCATGATTTAGAACATTGGCTGCTCTCCCAGAGGTCCTAGGTTTGATTCTTAGAATGAACACAACAGTTCCAGGGGTCTGATGCCCTCTACTGGTTTTTCTGAGCACCAGGCATGCATGCAGTGCACAGACATACATGCAGATAAAACACCTGTACACATAAATTGCTAAAAAAAGATTTCCCTTTTAAAAGTGCTGAGAGGGCTGGGGAGATGGCTCAGCAGTTTAGATAAAGGCAATCACAACCAAGCTTGATGACCTGAGTTTGATTCCTAGGACCCATACTGTAGAGTGCAAAAACCAATCCCCTTGGATCATTCTCTGGCCTCCATACATGGGTTGTGGCATGTGCATGAAAACACACACACACACATGCAATCAAACAAACAAGTAAAAAAAATGTACTAAAATGTTTTTAAAGGTCTGTAGCATCTCTCCCCACACCATCTCACAGTCCCTGCCTGTGGTTGTCCTCAAACATCATCAGGTTTTCCTCAATCTCCTTTTTCAGCATCCTTGAAAATTAAGCTGACCTTCTGTGCCTGGACCACACCAGTCCCCTCACACCCATGACAGTCTTCAGTTCAGATGCTGTACCCTGATGTCTTAGGTGATCTTGTAAACTGGTCTAATAGCACCTATATGTTCCTCATTGCATGTGCGACATGGCACAGTTGTGTGGCTACACTTTACCCATCAGCCGTCAGCTCAGCTGTCCACAACCACCAGATAGATGTGTGTTCTATGCACCCTTGCTTGGCGCTGAGTAGATTTAAAAAGCGATGGGAAGCTAAGCTTTTAGGAGATTTTTAAGCAGAAAACTGAGTGGATGTGCACTTTAGAAAAATCATTTAGAAAAAATATGAAAATATATCGAGCTGGGATGAGAAGGCAAAACAGGGCTGAGGCTCTCGATCATTCTCATTGTTCACACAGGGAAAACCCACTCTAGAACGGCAGAAGCAGAGGCAGTGAAGAGGGCCTAAGAGGCAACATTTAGGTGGAAGAAGACAAAGGATCCAGTTACTCCCTGGAAAGGGGCTGGCGCACAGGCGTGACAGCAAATGTTGTCAACATGACAGCATGCATGTAGAGCCGTGGCTATCCACCTTCTTCATGCTGTGACCTCTTAAGACAATTTCTCATGCTGTGGTGACCCCTGTCCATATTATTATTTTTGTGACTACCTCATAACTGTAATTTTGCTATTTTTATGGATCATAATGTAAATATCTGTGTTTTCCAATGGTCTTTGGGAGTCTTGATCTATAGGTTGATAACCACGGATCTAGCGTCATACAGGAGACAGAGCTCTGGCCATGCTAGTGAAGAAGTTTCTAGCCTGGGCTAACTGAGGTCAGATAACCACTCTAAGTGTTGACAGCACCGTAAGCTGAAGTAGAAACACCAGCTAGACACTACCGCTCAATTGTCTCCATAGACGCAGTGTGACCAGCCGCTGCACGCTACCACAGTCCTGACTTCCTGCACGATGGACATGATCCCTTGATAGGGAGCCAGAATGAAGCCTCCCTCAGCTTGCTTGGCATTTGGTCACAGTGCTGAGAAAGGCAACCCATACAAAAGGTGTGGGCAATGATCCATAGGACTCACAGGAAAGAGGCAGGGGCATAGCTTCTAACAGGTGTGAGCAATGAGCCCATAGGACTCACAGGAACAGAGGCAGGGGCGTAGCTTCTAACAGGTGTGGGAAAACGATGCCATAGGACTCACAGGAACAGAGGTAGGGGCATAGCTTCTAACAGATGTGGGAAAACAATGCCATAGGACTCATAGGAACAGAGGCAGGGCATAGCTTCTAACAGGTGTGGGCAATGATCCCATAGGACTCACAGGAACAGAGGCAGGGGCGTAGCTTCTAACAGGTGTGGGAAAACGATGCCATAGGACTCACAGGAACAGAGGTAGGGGCATAGCTTCTAACAGATGTGGGAAAACAATGCCATAGGACTCATAGGAACAGAGGCAGGGCATAGCTTCTAACAGGTGTGGGCAATGATCCCATAGGACT